>OMOT01077271.1:0-10234 GCA_900312575.1 Acanthochaenus luetkenii | reverse complement strand
CGCTGGCCTGGGAACGCCTTGGGATCCCCCAGTCAGAGCTGGTTAATGTGGCCAGGGAAAGGGAATTTTGGGAGCCCCCGGTGGAGCTGCTACTTCCGCGACCCGACTTGGGATAAGCGGTTGAAGATGGATGGATGGATGGACCAATGTGTTTCACCAATAACTCCTTTAATCAGGCTGAAACACGTTGTTGGCATTGATTATTGTATCGATATATGCCCATCTTGTCTATTTCTATGGTGCTCCTGTGAACAAACCATCTGTCTATGTTGCTCCACCAATTAAACTGAATGTTGTTTATGTCGTATACATTCCATTCAATAATTCCACCATACCGTTTTCAGTGTTTTTTTCATGTAGCAGTGGTGGTTTGGTTTTGGTCCCACATCTATCCTTATTTTGGTCTCGGTTTTGGCTCGGTTCTTATTTGGGGACTTTATTATGATAAAAACTCTCGTTCTAAACATTGGAATCATGTACATTTTGGGGGAAATTAGGCTAAAATATGATGTATTTTTAAAATATATATTGGCTGGTATATCAGCTTCACTGTTCTCTAAAATATCGGTATCTGCCCTGAAAAATCTGTATCAGTTGACAACTACAACAGCTTCTCCCACCACCCATCATCAGTCAGAATAGAGTGACCCATCAACCAAGTTGCTCACAGTGTGAACATTGCGTGAGAGGTCACATCTAAGCTAGGTTTCTACATAGCTGCTCACCCAATTAGCAAAGAGGATAGTGATAACAGATAAGTGTATTGGTAAATGTATTGGATAAGTAGAGCATTT
The DNA here is from genome assembly GCA_900312575.1 of Acanthochaenus luetkenii. Taxonomy (NCBI): domain Eukaryota; kingdom Metazoa; phylum Chordata; class Actinopteri; order Beryciformes; family Stephanoberycidae; genus Acanthochaenus; species Acanthochaenus luetkenii. The sequence continues at coordinate 9,440 of OMOT01077271.1, read as the reverse complement.
GTGAGCACTGGTGACTCAACACTTATTATGGTAATATACACAATATAACGAATATAAGAAGGCTAGAAGTCTATCAGAAGTCTTTTGATAACATCCACACTGGCCTTATTGACGCAGAAGAAACACAAAGCCACCATTACTGGAATGAACTCACCATGTCATGCAGTACCATAAGATAACTGTATTTAGCAGTGGCTGAATTGCAATGAGACTATATGTATGGAATTCATTTTGTTCAAGTAATAAAATGCAACGAATATAGTTTATAAAAAATAGTAACCCAAAGCTATGAACATAGCAAAATATGACAAAGTGCTGAAATGTGAAAGGCAAAGAAATCAGATTTGCATCCAAACTCACAGTCTTTGCAAACAAAGCAATAAAATGTGATTGTTTCAATTTGTCAGTTTCACATTTTTTGGTTGAAAGGCAGATGGCGCTCAACCGCGATTGCATTTCCTGGACTGTGCGCTTCTCAGTTTTTGCTTTGCGCTTCTCAGTTTTTAGTTGTACAGGGGGCGGGGCTTTGGAGTGGTGGGGGTGTGCTGCTCTTCAATTGGTCAGACGAAAGACTGATTGACAGGCTTCTCAAGTCTTCCCTGTCAGCTCCAATGGTTGAAAGTAGCTTCTGTAGCTTCAGGGACCATGGCTATGAAGGAAATGAATCAGGGGATGGCAGTATATATATATATATATATATTTTATTATTTTAATGCAGTGTTCACACCAAGCATGTTTGGAGTGGCTTATTTCAACTTGTTTACTCATTTAGTTTGGCTTGTTTCGGCAAGTGAGAACAATGCCATTCAAACTCAGGTGGCACCAAATAACTGCAGACACCTGAAAATGCTCAGTCCTCTTTCAAGAGAAATGCGGTGCAGTTCATTGGGAGTGATGATCCAAACCAACGTCCGTAAACAACCCGAAAACACAAGGGTTTATGAGTATAAGGAGATGGATAGCCAGCAGTTACTTATGCTTAGAAAGTCCAGCATAACAAAATGAACTGAGGCAAAATGCCTCCTGATGCACACACTAGTGAACGTGAATTACCGTATTGTGCCGAATATAAGACAGGGTTTTTTCCCTCAAATTTTTTTTTAAAAATGGGCGTCGTCTTATTTTCGGGGTCTAAACTTTAAAATATCACAACAACAGATTGCGCCAAACGAGTGTTCCCCAAGCGAGCCACCGTCTTTCTCTCTGTATCTCCCTCTCACACACACGCAGCCTGCAGACAGGTGCAAAACACACACACACACACAGCGCCTGGAGAGATGGAGACACGGCAACCAGCTCGAACAAAGTGGCTCAAAAGTCAGGCAAGTTAACAAACAACAGAGGAGGAGTTACGATGCCAATTTTAAGATCATGGCGATCAACAAAGCAGAGTCATCAAACCACCGTCGAGCAGCCAAGAAATATGATGTTACAGAATGTAATGTTAGAAGATGGCGCGCCCAAAAAGACAACAGTCAGAGAAAATCATGCCGCGGTCAACAAAGCGGCCGCTCCCAGAAGACTGACAGGAGGGTGTGTGAATACGTGACTAAAAAACATAACGCTGGTATGCCCATTACCAGAGCTGTCATTCAGCTCAAAGCCTTGGAAATCACCAAAGAGCTCAACATACATTTCTTTATGTTTTTTTTAAAATAAATCTTTACCAAAAGATGATACAAAATATGAGCCTACATTGTTTTATTCAATGTGTTTTTATTATCATTGTTTTTTTCAAATAAAATGTTCTTTATAGAAACAAGATTTGGTCTTCAAAAAAGTCTTTTTCCAAAAATGAGTCTTGAAAAAGAGGGCTCGTCTTATATTCAGGGTCATCTTATATTCTGACCAATGTAACATGCTTAGTTACACAGCCTGGAATTGGATTTGTTTTGACTCACCCTTGCTAACCTGGAGGAATGACAGGTTACTAAAACTGTCCGATAAACGAGCTACTAGTCCATGTGATTTTTGTTTACAAGCCTTGGTTCACTTGTAATTTGGCAGTGTGAAACTAAACAAACCAAACAACAAAATGCAAAAAAGTCAACTTTGGGCCGAAGAAATAAAAATGTAGGTGTGATTGCACCTAAGTACAGCAGAGATAGCAAGTAATAGACATATTTACCCAAGACATTTCCGGACGGCACCTCTTTCAGTTCTTCTAGCTCTCTGCCCATCATCAGGTAGAGGCTTTCCATGGAGCAACAGGACAGATGAGGCACCGCAGGCAGAGAGTCTGAAGCACTACAACCTCCTGGCAACTGATGGAGAGAATAAAGATAGAATGAGTGCGAGGTGCTAAAAACTAAAGCATATGCTATAGGGATGCACGATATTGGATTTTTTGTAGATATCCGATATGACGATATTTTCCAACTCTTGGCCGATTGCCGATGTCGATATATGCTCAAACACTTTCCACCTAATTTCAGAGAACATCAAGTCTCTCCTGTAGTGGAATTAACACATTAGTATGCCTACTCTTAGAGTGATGGCCCGCTGGCAGATGCATAAATACAATGCTTTTCAAAATGTACATATTCACTTGGAAAAATAAGAAAACTACTTCAACTTATATTTATTTATGTAACATTTTCTTTCAAACACAACTGTAAGACTCATCCTATTTAAACAGGCTTGGATGATGCTCTCTCTGAGACAGTCCTGACAATAGCCACAACCAGGGAAAATGTGACCCATTTCAGAAGTTGCAAGACAAATGTGAAAAAAGAACACCCAGGTGCACATGACGCATGGGTTACTCATGATTGGTCTAAATCTCATGCTACGAACGGACACACACACAGACATACACACACACACACTGACAGAGACACATGTCGTATAGAAGCGGCTGCACCGCTTAAACATGTAATCCCGGTCCACAGGGACCATGTGAAAGAAAGTGCATTGTACAACTGTACATCAACTGAAAGGACAAAGACATTATGTATTATTCTTCAGTGTTGAATGAGCTTGCGGTGGTCATGGTTGTATTTTCTGCCTTTATCAAAGAACTAGCCAGTGTTTTTTTCACTGCTGCCGGTTGTTTCTTTTCGTTGTTCTTAGCAAATTTGTCGTAATGGTCGGGATGACGGCTCTTCAGATGGGTAACTACATTTGTTTAAAAAACCTCCACACCACAGACATGTTTGTATTCCCTATTTCATGCTCGACACAGCAGACGTGATGAGCAGCAGCAGCTGCGCACCCTCGTGCCGGGGACATGGCGTCGAGCATTCTGTCAAGCATTTGGGGATTAATTCAAGCGTCTTTTTATCGGCCAGTCATATCGGCAGAAATTACATTTCCGATGATAAGCCAATAGTTCATATTGAAGCCATTATCTGCCAATTAACGATGTCATGCCAATATCATCGTGCATCCCTAATATGATAGCTTTGTATTATTTGGATCTGAATGCATGAATAACCATTCAAGCATTTTTATGCAAATTGTGATGATAAAAACAAAAAAAAGCTGAATGTAAATTTTAGTACATTCAATTATTGCAAAAAACTTTTTCAGGTTCACTTGAAGCGGGACAGTTTTTGTGATGATAAATAAATTAGGAATTAAATACAATGGAAACATTTGTTAATATTAAGCTAGGCTTATGATTGGTTCAATCTTATTGAAACAAAAAGTGTTTTGGATGTTCTGAAATGTTAGATAAATAAAATATCCGTCTACTACATCCTCCCATAAATATTGTACATGTTGTCGCTCCCATGTATATGGTGCCATCATTGTTGTATGTCCATTAGTTGGTACATCAGAAAATTACCAAGTGCATGTCTTGATCATCTTTTTCATCTTAGGACAGTATGATATATGGCCTTTAACTGACGCCAAAGAACAACAACCTGCTCAATGCTAATCAATTCATGAAATACTTTTTATTGTGTATGTGTTTTTTATGTAGTTTTAGATTCAGGAAGCCGATTTATTTACTTCAACCCTGCTAATGGAAATTCTACTAATTAACATTTTATTTTTTGAAACATTTGGCTTAAAATTAGCAAAACAGTTAGATGGAAACATAGCTTACATGGCTTACAGCTAAACTTGCCTACACTTTTTAAATTTTCAACAAAGGAATGAAAGGAGAGAGAGAGAAACGAGAAAGTAATAAGCCAAATCATCTATATCTAGAGATTTAAATTGTTTCCTTAGAGAATGGGAAATTGAGCATAAACTTATGTCTGCACAACTACAGTTGTGTTCCTAAAAAAGCATATGTAATGAATAGGGGGTCATGTTGAGCATCCCACATACACCTAGATGTGTTGTATGCATTGTATTTGTTGTGTCTATTTTGATGGTACAGTTGTGGTCAAGAGTTTACATACACTTGTAAAGAACATGTATATCATGGCGGTCTTGAGTTTCCAATGATTTCTCTCTCTCTTATTTTTCTGTGATGGAATGATTGGAACACATACGTCTTTGTCAACACACCAAAAAATGGTTATTTTATACATTATAGAACTTCTGGAAATATGACGGAATCTGCTGGGTCAAAAATATACATAAAGCAACTTGAATGATCTATTCTGGTGATGTAGAAAGTTGTGGCAATCAAATTTGCCTCGTGGCCTCTTAACTTCTTGTGAGTGATTATGATTGACTACAGCTGGTGACTTCTCCGAGTCCATTTAAATAGGGCTCATTTGATACAATTAAGGCTGCTCGATATGACAATATGTATCGTGGAACAATACAAAAATGTCTTGTCGTAGATATTTTCCTCCATCTTTTCTATCACCATTGTCGCAAAAAGGCTGCAGAGCTGCTTTACGGACGTATCAGCACAGGTGGAAGAGCCATCAGGGAGCACCAATCGTGTAGGTGGACCTGCACAGCAGACAGTAAGAGTAGAAGAAAACAACCATGCTACATGCCACACAATAACGGACGTAACAGCACTATATTGTGATATACTTTATATTGTTATCATGATATGAAATTACCCATATCGTGATAGAAGATTTTGTCCACATTGCACAGCCCTAGATACACTCATTATACTCCGCCACAAACGTTACAATGGGAAAGTATAAGGAACTCAGCACAGATCTGAAAAGTGGATCATGGACAAGTCAGGAAAGTTACTTGGAGCCATTTCAAAGCAGCTACAGGTCCCAAGATCAACTGTTCAAACAATTGTTTAAGTATATGTGCATGGCATATAGGGATGGGGGTGTGTACATGAAACTGTGTACATGAAAATGTAACACTATCCGTTTAGGATGGATTAAACGAAATGTTAAAATAGTGATTGCTGATTGAATGAGCAGATCTGGAGCAACAGGAACCAATCAGTACAGGTGGGAGAGCCATCAGGGAGAACCAATTGTGTAGGCGGACCTGCACAGCAGACTCCTACTCTACTTGGAGAAAACAACCACACAACATACCACACAGTGAAGGATGCAGCGGCACAGCGGAAAAGCTAAAGCCTGGAAGTATTTTACAAAACAAGTTGATGGCAACTGTAACATGTACACTCTGTGGTGTCGTTTTAAGTGTGAAAGGTGGAGTACAGACTCAATGAACAACCATCTGCGATTAAAACATGCGACACAGCGGATTCAACAAATGTATGATCGAGCCTTGGAGGAAAGAAAGGATCAGTTAGGGAAACAAGAACACATCATGATCACAACTGATGCCTGGACATGCCTTGCTGTGGACATGCTACTGCTAATCTCAAGTACAGTTGTGAGTTGAAATTTTGACCCTTTTTTTGTCAATATTGATTAATGCTGTTGGCAATCAATGTTTTGTTTATTACAAATAAAAAACGTCAACTTTGAACTTTTCTTTATTCATGTATTATTATTATTAGTAGTAGCCTGTAGTATAATATAATAAACGTTGTATTATAATAGTAGTCTACCCTAGTTATAGTCAAGAGAGGTATCTCACATGACATAATCAGGACGTGGTTGAAGGTCTGTCACAATAACACATTTTGAAACAGTAAAGTATATTCTATTGTATTCTAACCTATATTTACATCCTAACGTTAATCCTTCATAACTGCCTGCTTACTTACTAGCAGCTACCCGAGTTTCCGAGTGAGAATGCTCTCAATGGTGCACCTGTAGAAATTGGTGAGAGTTTTGACAGACATGCCAAACTTCTTGAGTCTCCCCTCAGGCAGTTTTTACTGCTGCGTCCGAATGCCTGGACCAGGAGAGGTCATTAATGAACACACAGAGGAACTTGAAGCAGGACACTCTCTCCACTTCAGCTCCATCGATGTGAACGGGGGCATGACTCCGCCTTTTGGAGGATGGTTATGTGGTCAGGTGAAACAAAAATGTCGCTATTTGGCCACAATGACCAGAAATATGTTTGAGGAGACAAGGTGAGGCCTTTAACACCAAGAACACCATACCTACCATCATGCTCAGGGCCTGTTTTGCTGCTAGTGGAACTGGTGCTTTACAGAGAGTAAATGAAACAATGAAGAAGGAGGATTACCTCCAAATTCTTCAATGAAACCTAAAATCATCAGCCAGAAGATTGGGTCTTGGACACAGTTGGGTGTTCCAATAGGACAATGACCACAAACAAACATCAAAAGTGGTAAAGGAATGGCTAAATCAGGCAAGAATGACGTTTTTTGAATGGCCTTCCCAAAATCCTGACTTAAACCCCATCGAGAACATGTGGACTGTGCTGAAGAAACAAGTGTGTCAGAAAGTCAACACATTTAGTTTAACTGCACCAATTCTGTCATGAGGTGGTTAAAGATTCAACCAGACACTTGTGGATGGCTACCAAAAGCGCCTAATTGAGGTGAAAATGGCCATGGGACATTTAACAAAATATTAGCATTGCTGTATATATATTTATGACCCAGCAGATTTGGTCACATTTTTAGAAGACCCATAATACATTTATAAAATAACAAAAATTAATGAATATTTGTGCTCCAGTCATTCCATCACAGAAAAATAAGAGTTGTAGCAATTATTGGAAACTCAAGACTGCTATGACACATGTTCTGTACAACTGTATGTGAATTTTTGAATCTATCCATTAAGATCTCTTCACAACCATTCAAGAGAGAGCCATGGAACTTAAACCAGAATGTTTAGCAGGGATGTTAGTAAAACAAAATCCTTGATCTTGACATGACTCTTTACACATCTCAGATTTAAAAGTTACTGTTTACAATTACCATTACCAACACATGCTCACTTTCGTTTTCACAACGGGAGACTGTCGGACTGAGTACAATGCTACTGGTCTACTGGTATGTACATCACCAAATGACAGACATGACGTGACGTGCATATTAGGCGAATTAGAGATCGATTTAGATCAATTTGTGATTTTGTGGTAGCCGTGCCGATATTGTGGCAGTGCCACAGATGAGCCTATGTATGGGAAACACTGTTTTAATGACTGTTGCAGCAGAGCTCGCTTGAGCAGCTTCGTCCATGGTGGCGATGGTAGCATTAACATCTACTAACATAGTACTTTGAAGTTAAGTAAAACACATAAATTCCTGTGCAACACTACTATTTCCTGCCAGTGTACTATCCAGTACACCGCCGCTCAGAATTGGCTGTTCCAGAGAGTCTCATATTATGTTGATGGTTTCATTGGAGCTTGGAAATGCTAACTCCAATACTAATAGCAATTAAAAGTGAATGTTTTACCCAACAGTTGTCACTCAACTTGATGAGCTGTCTGATGAACTATGTAGGATAATCTAGTGCCGCTAGCTTGCTATGTAGAAAACCTGGCAAACTAGCATCCTAGCTGTCTAGCAGTATACAAGCAGCTCCCGTTTACCTCAGCCCTTCTATCTCCATTAGATGGCGCCAGCATGGAAAAACAATGCAGATGATCATCGTGCATACGGCAGCTTTAAATTGACAGGTATTTTACAATGGCTTCGAGCGTGACTCAGCCAATCAAAACTGGGGAACAGAGAGTATAAAGGATTTATAAATGAGGTTTTACCATGCTCAGGCACTGGGCGGGGTCATACTTCGGTCCCAGGACGAACACTCTCTGTCCTCTCCTGACCATACCGCTGTAGACCCTGGCAAACGCTACAAACGTCTCCTTCCTCTCCTCTTCCTCCTCCGGCTCTTTCACTGCCAGACTCTCCATTTGGGCTGACGGACACAGAGAAAAGAGTGAACCATTACGGTCTAATCACAATCATAATTGTACATATAAGGTGCTTTGGAACTGGATGGTGTCAGTTACCATAGCTTATCTTAGGAGTGGAGGGATATAGAGAGTGGAATAGAAACACAGAGAGACAGAGAGATAAAGACAGAGAGAGATAGAGAGTTTGGCCCTGTCCACACTATTCCACTTTTTTGAAAAACTGCCAGCAGCCACTTTATAAAAAGACACTGTGCCTAGCTTCTTTCAGACTACATGACCAGAACAAACCAATCACAATAAAGAGGAGGCAATGGACCAAGAGGATGCGACCGACCGATCACAAAGAAGAGGGAGCAGGGTTCCACACTAAATCAGCCACTGGCAGTTTATGACGACATCAACAACAAACGGAATGAAAATGGAGAAAGTAGCGGTAGTAAAGTTGGTTACTCTTGTGTTGTGGTAGTTTCAGACATCAGTACTGTTTACTGTTAGTAACTATTGAATATGGAAACAAACTTGCTTTTCATTAACAAGACAAAATGTGGTTGGGGCAGCAATCTTTCAACCAAACAAGTAAAAGTGTGAACACTGGTTATATGATATATTAAAATATATAAAAATCTGATATCAGCCAGTCAGTGTTGTCCACCTCCAATATGATACAACTTGTTTGATTACATATTAATCTGTCTATGGGAAGCTCTTAAAGAGTAACTTACAGTGTTGTGCATGAACGCGCTAAAAGAGTGCCGTTCATTGAACGCGCTCATATTTCTGGTGAACGGTGAACTGAACGGATCATTTTGAAACTAATGAACGTGAACGTGAGCGCCGTTAACTCTCGCGACAGTTAGCGACGCTCTCATTCATTTTAACGACGCTCACGTTAACGAAGCACTGCTTCCGGCACCCCGAGGATTTACGGCAGCCGTCATGCCAGCATGGCTAGTGAAGCCAGATCATATGAACGTTTGAAAGACTTTTATGAACAAGTCAGCACAGATTCAAAAGGGAGAAACCTGACGTTTGTATGCAAATTGTGCCCGCCGGGTCTGAAGAAGCAAGTGCGGACGTGACGTCAGCCACATCGAGTTGAAACATCCGACCAGTCTTGGGATATATTTGCGAGTGAATGATAATCATCTTTTCTGAGTTTTGGGTTTTCAGAGCTGTGCTTTTTCTCTGGGCAAACAGCAAGTCAGGAAGTTTAGTTATTTTCTTTTTAGAGGATGTTTGTGCTGCCTGCATTTGAGGGGTTGGTTGATAAAGACAATGCTAACCATCCATAATTG
>OMOT01077270.1:0-15755 GCA_900312575.1 Acanthochaenus luetkenii | reverse complement strand
TGTAGATGTAAGTATTCCTTATTTCTACACCTTTTGTAAAGCACTTTAGACACTCTGCTTTTAGATAAATACTATATAAATAAAGTGTATTACTATTATGATTATTATTAGTAGCAGTAATAGTAGTAGTAGCAGTAGTAGTAACAGTAGTAGTAGTAGTAGTAGCAGTAGTAGTAGCAGTAGCAGTAGTAGTAGCAGTAGTAGTAGCAGTAGCAGTAGTAGCAGTAGCAGTAGTAGTAGTAGCAGTAGCAGTAGTAGTAGCAGTAGTAGTAGTAGTAGCAGTAGCAGTAACAGTAGTAGTAGCAGTAGTAGTAGCAGTAGCAGTAGTAGTAGCAGTAACAGTGGTAGTAGCAGTAGTAGTAGTAAGTAGTAGCAGTAGTAGCAGTAGTAGTAGTAGTAGTAGCGGTAGTAGTAGTAGTAGCAGTAGCAATAGTAGTAGTAGTAGTAGTAGTAGTAGCAGTAGCAGTAGTAGATGTAGATGTAGATGTAGCAGTAGTAGTAACAGTAGCAGTAGCAGTAGCCTAGTAGACTGTTGAAATCAGTTGGCAATGTAAATAATTTGTATAGTGGTCACTATGCTGTTGATGCTCAGCCGCAGCTCTCTTGCTCCCTCTGCAGGTCACAGCCACCAGCTGTTCCACGTGTGCGGCATCCTGGGCACCCACTTCCAAATGAAGGCCATCGAGCAGGACATGGCGACACGACGCCATTGGCTCCTGACGCACTCCTTACCCATCAGCGTTGCAAACTCGGTGGGCGCCGCACTGCTGTGTGTGGTGCTGAATCTGAGTATCATTGTCCTCTTCAGTCTCCCTCTCCTCTTGTCCTCAGGCTGCCGAGAAACTAAACACGGTAAAGGCCCAAAGACGGCCGTCGCCAAGGCCTGCGCCTGCTACTAAACCTCTGACGTCTCAATCTTCTTTTTCAAAAGTCTTGAGACCACTGTTGATGTCAGAAGAGGTGCACGCAAGTCATTCTTTAGTGAATTATAGGTGGTTGTCTGCACTGTAAAAACCATGGCGATATTTGGCCGTGGGACATTACGAACGGGCCCACTACTGCTACCTTTCCAAATCTGACTCGGAAAAGACTCGGGATTGTCTGCATGGTTCTAAAATTGACTCACTAACTCATTTGCTAGAATCATATTATCTTTGACGAACCATACATATGACATAATTGTTGCCGGAGCAGCGAAACGTTACTCCGTAGTGAGTGTTGATAGACGTTTGGATAAAGTCTAAATAAGGGCATCAGTTGAGCAGACTTACCATGAAGGTTTAGGGACATATTTGTTGCCATTAATGAGTGATGAATTTCAATGTTTCTTTGGAAACTTGTGCCTAGAAAATGCTACAAAGATAGCATGTTTCCCACATTATGATGCAGTGTACATATTTATAACTGTGGATATGTACTTGGCCCTTGTTTCTCTGATTTCCCCACCGTTTGTGGAGTATGAAGATATTTCGTAGCCTAGAGGGAACAGAAACTGTGTGAAACGCAAAATGCAAATGTATATTTCAACTGCAAAGCGTAGTGCTGCATTTTGACACATTCTCATATTTATAATATTTGTATATGACCTAATTTGTACGTGGATTTTTGTACTGTCAAGTTCCCCGCGTAACAATTGTAAAAACAACAGAAATAAAACATGACAAGAAAACTCAAGTCAATGCACTGATTTGTGTTGTGAGGTCAGTTACTGTTGATATAAGATATCCTACCGTTAATAAACATTTAAAAAGGATATTATATACTACAAATTAGATTGGATTAGCATTTTTTCCACAGCAGACCCATATGACATTGTGACATTGTGCCTGTCTTGCAAAACGGAAAAGTACAATGTTATTTATTATAAATAAATACATGTGAAAAACACATTAAAGCAAAGGTGCCACGTGTCATTTTATATAGAGGACCAACTTCCCACAAGACAGAAACCATTATGCGCACACATAATTGTCTCACTGATTCATGAATAATCACTGTACTATTACTTTCCTCAACTATACATATTTCTAATGATTAAAATGGACAAGTCAGTAATTTATGTCCATTTGGTCTTGTCTTGTGTAGTTATGACTGTCTACAGTTATGATCTTGTTCTTTAATGTATCCGGTTAGATGTAGTTTGACTGGTTTTCTGTAAAGTCCCTTGAGACTGATTGATTGACATGCTTGTGATAAAGGGCTAAATAAATAAATGAACTTGAATTCACTGCTTATTCAGCCGATCGCGCATTGGCTGATCGTCTTCCTCTTTGCTTTTACCGGCGGCTCACATCCTCATTCGTTGCATTACCGCCATCTACTGGTAGATAATATACCATATAAATGACTAATCATGTCGTTACTAGTAATTCACCTGCACTGTGTTGCACAGGGACATTACACATCTCTGGACTATATCCTTGGACTCAATCCTGCACAGGAGTCCATCTATTGCACAGGACTAATGTTCAACACGACTAGGCATCTTTTTTTGTTTTGTTTTTTTGTATAGTGTATTATTTATATTATCCTCTATTACCTTAGATTAGATTAGATTGCACTTTATTGACCCCCTAGGGGAAATGCATGTGTCACAGCAGCAATTGGCAGAACAATGCCAGAAATAGGGAAGGCAATGAAAAAACACAGGTAATAACTGGTAATAATAGTGGGCACTTATCAATAATGCACTATACCTGTACTTACTATTACCTGTATTTTATTACCATCCCCATTCATGGCATTGTTACTGCTGTAACACCTGAATTTCCCCTAGGGGATCAATAAAGTCTAATCTAATCTCCTTCTCTGATCCTGGAGCCGTGTGCAGGTTTAGACGATGAGGGCGGGACTTCCGCGGGTGATCGCTCTGTCTGTGTTGTGATTGGTCAAAATATCGAACTCTCTCTGCTCCTTTGCTGATCCTGGAGCAGCGACCGGGATCAGATCGTGAAGGCGGGACTACCGCAACTGGTCGCTCTGTTTGCACTGTGATTGGTCCAAATATCAGCCACTGAAACCAACATTCACAAGAGTGAATTTTTCAAATCGAAAAGCGGCGCTCTGTGTGAAGTGGGGACTGGAAAGATAAACAACAGAAGCAATGCAGAGACCTGGGTGAGTATAACTAATGTTATATCTTACATTTGGATGAATGATAGTATGCGATTAGATAACGTATTAGCTCAAACTAAGCACACTAAATTGGGTAGCATATGTTCCGTTGGACAAGAATAGCTAGGCTAACGTCGCAGACTAACGTCGCTTGGCTAGCCAGCTAACGTTAGCTACTTAGCTGTGATTCGCTAGAAACTACAGTAGCTTGATTTCTGCAGTCAGCGTTAGCTTGCCAGCTACAGCTGTGGTAAATCTGACGTGTGCTCATTTCTTTGTTAAAACGTTAGCTAAAATGGCAGGAATTGGGGCCACAGATGAAGTAACGTTTGGTTGTTAACGTATACGCTTTGTTCACAATCACTATTGAATAGTTATGAGCCCTTAGACACATAACGACCGTTTAAATAACATCGTACAATGTTTAAGGTAGGTAGCGTTAGTAGTTCTAGGATCATTGAGCGTTGCCTAACACAACTCTATTGTTGCCTAACAAAACTCTCTTTATTGTTGCCTAACACAACTCTTTATTGTTTCATTACTCACAGGAAAGGTAAAACTCCTCGGAGACATGGCCAGAAGAAAACATCTAACACAGAGAAAGATCCTGTTGGAGTAAGTGACCAGAACTTTTGACTAAGTTACTCCTCAGGGCCCAGCTGGGTTCCTGGTGGAGAAATAAAACTGCATTCAGAATGTGTAACATTTTCTGTGTGTAGGTATACTGCCGTATACGTCCGCTTGGAGCAGAATACGAGGAATGCTGTGTCGAGATGATCAGCAACAGTACTATTCAGCTGCACGCCCCTGATGGTCTTAAAGCCAACCGCAATGGGGAATACAAAGAGGTAAGGGTGTTGAAGCCCTCTATCACCTGTCACAGAAGGATCTCCAAGGTGTGTCTCTTCCTGACATGAAGTCAGGATGAAGTCGATTCGGGTTTGGCTTCTGTAGCTAAGAAAACATAAAGCTATTCTAGACAGAATTAAATTAATACATGTGCAGACCATAGTTGTATTGGGTAGATACCTGTGATACTAATGCTCTAAGAGGGCTAAATATATCACAATGGATGTAAGTGTATGGCTGACTTACTGTCATTTTCTTTGCAATGCCGTTCACATTTATGTTCCTCCTTTGTTTATCCACCAGACACAGTACTCTTTCAAAAGAGTATTTGGAATTAAAACCTCTCAAATGGAGCTGTTTGAGGATGTTGCCAAGCCGCTAGTAGAGGATCTCATTCGTTGTAAGAATGGTAAGTGAGCAAAACTAGACCCAGGCAGCATACTTATAAGTACTTATCTTAAGTGCATATCACTTCAATTCAGTTGTTGGCAGTCCTTTACAGAATTGTGATATTCCATGTTCATAGGTCTGCTGTTTACATATGGTGTTACGGGAAGTGGTAAGACCTTCACCATGACCGGCTCCCCTGGGGAAGGCGGACTCCTCCCTCGTTCCCTAGATATGCTCTTCAACAGCATCGGCCCCTTTCAGGCCAAGAGATTTGTACGACTTTTATTGAGATTTGTGTAGTTGGCCTCTAGTAAAAGGCTAAAGGTTTTGACTTGGGCGGCACGGTGGCGCAGTGGTTAGCACTGTCGCCTCACAGCAAGAAGGTCCTGGGTTCAAAAATCTCGCCTGGCCCTTTCTGTGTGGAGTTTGCATGTTCTCCCCGTGGGTTTCCTCCGGGTTCTCCGGTTTCCTCCCACAGTCAAAGACATGCAAATATATGTGTTTGTGTGTAGTGTGGTGCATGGTGTGATGTACTATGTATATGATGCATGCGAGACATACTTGTATAAAAGGGCTATATAAATAAAGGTTGATTGATTGATTGACTTGAAATGTTTTCAATCTCTGTCAGGTGTTCAAAACTGATGACAAAAATGGGATGGAGATCCAGAATCAAATTGATGCTCTCCTGGAGAGACAAAAGAGAGACAGTCAGCAGCCAGTGGCAGTGCCCAAAACACCCTCCTCAAGGTAAATATGGGTTATTTATATCTTGCAAATATCTCTTTTAATTCATGAAGTAGTTTCACCATTCACAAGTATTGTGTTCAAATTGGAGGGAGCCAAATGTGTATTAGCTCTATATATCCGTTCAGCGTGTGGCTTTTGCTTTGGTTCTGTTTCTCAGACAAAAGGCTGACCCAGAGTTTGCGGACATGATCAGCCCAGAAGATGCATGTAAATCTGAGAATGTGGATGAGGACAGTTGTTACAGCGTCTTTGTTTCCTACGTTGAGATCTACAACAACTATATCTATGATCTCCTGGAAGATACTTCTTTTGACCCCATCAGACAAAAGTAAGAGACAGGATTCTGAATTTTGTGTTTTTAAATAGAATATTTTATGTTGAAAGCTTGACTGTATAAAACATTGTTGTATTCAGATGAATTGTGGTGGTGTTCATGTCTGAGATTGTGTGCAATGACTATCAACAAGTGACAGTAATTATTGTACACCTACCCAAACTGCAACTCAGAGTTTCGGCTCATTCACACATGTTTTCTGTGATACCGTACATCCACGTGCATCTACATTTTGCATCAATGCTTGGTGCAAGGGCTAGATGTGCTGAGGAAGGATGCCTTGACTCTATTTCACAGAATTTATTTTACAGTCAGTGTTAGTGCACCAGCTACGAGATGTGCACCAGATATTTTTTCCCCCTAATGGTTGTGCAACCAGTTTTAGAGTGACTGTGTACAATGAATGTGCTGAATGAGTGTGTTGATGAAAAACGTTTGAGAGACATTTGTTATGTAATTTGTGTTTCTGTGTTGACAGTATACACTTCAAATGTTTTTATTAGGTGGCTTGGTGGAGGCATGCCTGTACAGAGAACTGAGTTCATGTATGTGGCCAGTGTATACATTACTGTATTTGCCCTTATTTGTAACTTGGCTATAGCTGACATGTCGTGTAGGTCATCAGTGCATTTCCATCCCCATTAATGTAAAACCCTGTATGTAGCATATATGGAGTAGCCTATTTGCTTTGTGTCATTTTTTCCCCATTGTAGACAAAGGCTTTTTGCTGCTGGATTGGCTATGTGCAGTTTAGTTTAGAGACAAGATTTCCCTGAATGGCTCAAGCTTGCGTGCGTAATCAGTATGCATGTGTCTGTGTACCCCTGATTGTGTTTGTATGTCTACTAGTTTGTGTTTATTTATAACATTGAAGTTAACTAACATCAAACCTTGATGTCATGTGAACTTATTGCGCCTGTCTTATACCGCGTTCTAAACAACTCGGAAGTTTCAACTCGAGATTTTCAACTTCCGACATCATTGCGTTTATGCTGTAAGTGAACTGGGGGGTGGGGACATGGATGAAAAAAGCAGCAATTTATGCTACTTATGGAAGAAGCTAACGTTAGCTAGCAAACATTGGCTAGCTAATTTAATCGGTAAAATAGCTGTTAAATTCCACATATTGCTATAATCAGAGTGAAATATAAACGATACAAACACATATTGCATAATTGCACATCAAATTATGTGTTAAAATACAATAATTTCATTCTTATCATTAATGCTGAAGGCCGCCATTTTTGACTTTGTTACTGACGTCAGGTCGGACAAACCGGAGATCTGAAATGATACCAGAATTTCCGACCTGTAATTCCGAGTTGGACAACTGTTCAATTCATTTTTGGAGCTCTTTTTTTCCGAGTTGTCTTGAACGCAGGCATTACTAAAGCCACGCACAATTGTTTTGCATCGTTGGTATGTTGATTCTTTTCATTAACCTGTTTCAGACCACCCCAGTCCAAGATTTTACGTGAAGATCAGAATCACAACATGTATGTGGCTGGGTGTACAGAGGTTGAAGTTAAATCTACAGAGGAGGCTTTTGAAGTCTTTTGGAAGGGTGAGTGGTAGTAATTGTTAAATTCAGCTTACAGTTGGCATGTCTTTTTCTTCTTCTTCTTTTCAACCTCTTAGAAAACCTTGACTGAAGAGTGCACCACAACTGCTGATAGCCATTTCCATAAAAATGTACACGTAGAATTACAGGACTTCGTGCTTACAGGGTGGTGGCCTTGACTTCTCCCAGTCAAAATTTCCATGCAGAACTGACAGTGCAAATGTGCCTCAAGCAAACATTGAGATACAGCGTCGGGGAGTGCTGTTTTATTTTCCATATAATTGGCTGTAATCAGCGCTCATGTCCACAGATTACTGCTCTAATCAGCATGGATAAATTGGCCAAAACAATAAATCTTGTATTGCTGTAAAATAAATTAATGTTTTATCCCCATTCTACTATTATTGTTATTATGATTGCATATTAATTATGGGCTGTCTTCAGGTCAAAAGAAAAGAAGGATAGCCAATACTGAACTCAACCGTGAATCCAGTCGCTCCCACAGTGTCTTCATAGTAAAGCTGGCCCAGGCACCACTTGACGCAGATGGGGACTACATTCTACAGGTGACATGCAGCTTCAGAAATTCATATTGCTAAATGATATTTTCTTGATTTTTGTATATATTCATGTACTTAAAGTTTCAATACATTATTTATAATCGGCATGTTTTATATTGAATCTTTATTTAACCACACAGGCCAATCAAGAGCAAATTATTTTACCAAATTAACCTAGTTTGTACTGATATGAAATGTTCATAATGACTCAATCTAAGCATATCAGGCTGTGACAAAAAGCAGGCCAAATCTGTATATATCCTTTGTGAATGGGTCCAGCTAGTGCTTGTTGATGCTAATAGCCTGTCACTGAATTGCAGGATAAAAACCAGGTGAATGTTAGCCAGCTGTGTCTGGTCGACCTGGCAGGCAGTGAGCGCACAAGCAGAACCAGAGCAGAGGGCAACCGTCTCCGTGAAGCAGGTCAGCTCAGCCTTCATTGTGTGCTTTTTTTCTACAGCCAACCATTGGCATTTACTGTGGTTCTGTACATTATTAAGTAAAATACACATCTCTAGTAATGTCTCATTTGCATCTTATTCACAGGCAACATTAACCAGTCTTTGATGACACTGCGGACATGTATGGAAGTCCTACGAGAGAATCAGATGTGTGGAACAAACAAGGTTGTCATTTTTCAACTGTTCTCCTTATTTCTCCACAGAATAATAACATTGCTACTCTTCATGTCCATTATATTCCCGCCAGTGGTTACTTTCTCAGTCTTTGTTTTCATCCAGATGGTACCGTACAGGGACTCGAAAGTGACGCATCTGTTCAAAAACTACTTTGATGGGGAAGGAAAAGTCAGGATGATTGTGTGTGTCAACCCCAAAGCTGATGACTATGAAGAAACTATGGTAAGACATTTGTTTTCGATTGTAGGATGCTGTGAATGTAAAATATTGTCTGTTAAATATCATAATCATACCCAAAAGAACTGGCACTTGTATTCTTCTAAGAAAATATAATTGCAAAGTCCCATATCCCTTGCAAATCTTAACAGTTACACCATTGTTAATTTGCCATCATATCAAAATAAATAATTGATTGATTTGAAGGGAATACATACACCATAGGATACCATTTCTAGCCAGAGGATAGCACATAAAAGCATCGAAAAACACTTATTTCCAATGTGGTCCTTGGTTTTAAGACAAGACATCAAATGACATACAACAGACAAATAAATATTGACATTTCATAATTGAAAACTACAATAACTAATAAACTACATGTAACATTAAAAAGTACATTAGACAATCACAATTATAATCGCGCAAAACATACAAGTGTACCCACAGTCCACAGCCAGAGCCAACCAACACTGTATGCAGGGCTCGAGACTAACACCGTCCCATCATCCCGGGACGATAAAATATGCATTTCACGAGGGTTGAACTGGAAGTTGTTATTTATAAAGACACAGACATATACATGATATATACTGTAAGTCGCTTTGGATAAAAGCGTCTGCTAAATGCTGTAATGTAATGTTACAGCTACAACAAAAGCTATGGTTTTTGCAGTGAGCAACTTCCCTTCTGCCAGTTTAGGCAGCAGGCTTCGATCCGACATTAAGTATTGTTAAGTATTACAAAGTGTTTCATGGTATGTGTTGTAGCTGGTGATGCGCTTTGCGGAGATGACCCAGGAGGTGGAGGTGGCCCGGCCGGTCGACCGACCAATCTATGGCCTTGCAGCAGGACGCAGACACAGACACCAGGCCTTCAGAGATGAGCTATCACGTCGCCTGGAGGAGCAAGGAGGCCCCAATAATGCTGGTGATGACTATTCAAGTCTGTAATATTAGCAGTTATTGTGCTGATCTCATACTGTATTCATACATGGCAGAGATGCAGCTGTCATTTTATTTGTGTGACTAAACTACATTTTCCATGACACGTTCTGACCAATAGATGATCCAGCACTGCTGAATCAGCTCATTGACAGCCTTCCAGCCCTGCCTGCTTGTGAGCTGGTCGACCCAGCAGATGATCAGAGCCTGCCCCGCCTCATTGAGGTTCTGGAAAGGAGGCATCGCATCCGTCAGATGATGACCGACCAGTTCAACAATACTGGTAAGGACCCATTTAATAACAGGAGAGCTGTGTAGTCAGTCTATACCATGCTGCCTACTTCATTACTGATTGTGGACAATTATTTTATCTAATCAGTACAGCAATGACTCATTCATTCAGTAATATCAATAGGCATCATATTAATTACTGTGTCAGTAGTAGCCTCTAGATCATCATGTAGTAGTAGGAGGAAAAACTGGAATTGCAAAATAGATATAATGAATCTATTTGATACAGCTTTTCGGGAAATTGTACATTTTATTTTGTTATGTATTTTCTTCCCCTATAGTAGATAGATATTTTGGGAAAAGTTGTCAGCTTTAAGAATATGTATTAGATATTCCCTATCACATGCATTCACATAATTTCATAACGTCTTTCTTTTCTGTATGAGAGAATTGACTGAAGAGCAATTTGACTCTTTGAAGTAGAGTTGGAAAACGATTGCTGGTTTGTTTTTCAAGCCCCTCTGGATGTTGTATATGAGATTTGAAGTCAAATGGTTAAATAGCTACTTAGATTATCTATTTTCTTCTACAGCCAATACAATGAAGTCCATGCTGCAGCAGTTTGACAGCCAGTTCACCGCTAAGGAGCACTACATCCATGATCAGAGAGGCAAGCTGGGCGAGAAAGACAAATTAATCGCCAACCAGAAGCAGGAGATGGAACGATTAGAGAAGAAATCCAAAATGTTGGAATGCAAGGTCTCCTGCCTCAGTTTCCATCACTTATACCTCTCTTTTCTACTTAACATTTGGTCTGCATTACAACTTGACATTAAAACATGCTTATGAGTAAAATAAGAATATATATATATAACGTCAGTAATGGTCTCATAATTTCAACAACTTCAATTTACTTGAAACTAAAGCCTTGTAATTAAATTCTTCCTTCCCTTCAGATTGATATCCTGCAGAAGACCACCAACATCTATGAGGAGGACAAGCGCTCACTTCGGCAGGAGCTGGAGACCCAGGAGCAAAGGCTGCAAAGGGAGCTGTCAGAGAGAAGGCGCATGGAGCAGCGCATGCAGGGCATGGTCACCGACTCCAGGCTCAAGTGGGAGAAGGAGTGTGTAAGTGGGACCCGACTATGTGGCTATGTGTCAGATTTTTATAAATGCGTGCCTGTGGTCACAAAAGACCTTTTAAAAAGCACAGCTTTTGGAAATTGATTTACAGATTAGCTTTTCAGTTTCAGTTTAGTGTTAAATATCAAGCTAGGTTGCTGCTATATTTGGGTATCTTCAGGGATAATGGTCCAATTAGACTTTTCCGGTTACATGTGTTCAAAGTTAAAACGTGGGACTCACAATCAACAGACATTCATTTGTAATATAATTTTGGTTGTGAAATTGAATAAGAAAACAATTATTGTTTATCTGCATTATGCTACAAGGTATACAAAATTCTTTATTATTAGCTAAATTATTTTAGCTAAATAGAATCATTATTATAGTATCAATGCTATGCATTTCCTGTTGGTGTTTTTTCCTTAGGAGAGGCGAGTGAATGCCAAGCAACTGGAGATGCAGAACAAGCTGTGGGTGAAGGATGAAAAGTTGAAGCAGCTCAAGGCCATAGTGACAGAAAGCAGCAGTGGCTGTCCCATTGAGCGCCCAGAGAAGCCTGAGAGGTCCGCAAGGGAGAGAGATCGTGCCGCCCCTCAGAAGAGGGCTTCCTCGCCATCGGCACTCCCCGTGAGTTATTTACTCTTTACCACTTGTGCTATCACCTTTTTTGCATGGAGTGATGGAACTGTTCACTCAGCAAATGTTGCAAACTACTTGATATTATGTAAGTATGATGAAGGTGATTTAAGTTGCATGCACATACTTCATACAGCACCTTCTTTTCTATATTGCACTGTTGTATATTTGTTTCAATCTGTAGACACCCCACACAGCCTCAATACTTGGCTCCATTCCCTCATCACTTTTCAGGACTTCAGCCAAACTCCCTCCTGCCAAAACCCAGCCAACCTTAGGGCAGTTCAAGACCCAAACCCCACCGATTCCTCTTCCACCTCCTCTTCAACATGTCTCTCAGTAGCCTCCTGCGTCTCAGAGTGGGAGCAGAGGTTCCCTGTTGACACAAGGCAGGGTAGGCACCTTGGAACCCCCCAGTGTGGGAGCCGGACCCCCGCCCCATATCACAACAGCAGCAGCGTGGGCCGCAGGAAAGGCCAGCGGTGGGCCCCAGACACTGAGACCCCTGCTACGAATCTTGTCCGTGGGCTAGACCTAGAGTCGGGCACAAGGGTTAGTGTATGTTAGAATCCCTAGATGTCCTTTAGAGTCTGGAGTCGGATCTTTCTAAGTGTGTTCTCTGTAGGGGTGAAACGGTTCGCCACCCACGATTCGGGACGAGCATGCGTACCGCGGGTCATTCGGTTCTGAATTACATGTTAAGCTACGATGACATCAAAGTTGAAAATGGCGAGTGGAGAGGACACGCCGGCGTTAGAAGATGCCCCAGCATCATTTAATTATGCTGTCTTGGACCATTATGGATTCACTGTTAACTACACTAGTGACGGGAAAAAGGTAGTCGGCAAAACAGCTACTATTTGTAAGCACTGCTTGACACTGGCCAGTGTTTCCCATACATAGGCTCATCTGTGGCGCACCACAATATCGGCACAGCCGCCACAAAATAAAAAGTTGTTCAATGTATAGAAATGGATCTAAATCGATCTCTAATGTGCGCATCACATCATGCTTGTGCACAGACCAGTAGACCAGCAACATTGGACTCAATCAGACAGAGCCTCCCGTTGTGAAAACGAACGTGAAACTTCTACAATTTGCGCCAGACTCACGTGTTAGTAACAGTATTTGTAAACGGTAACACATTTTTATCTCAACACTCAACATGACTTAACTCATCATCTTGCAGAAGAACATGTAGATGGAGTGAACTTAGTCAGGCTGAACTTAGCTGATCTCAACCATTGAAGGCTTAGTTTAAGTTGCACTTTAGCCTACAATGTTGATTTAGTTATACTGGACTTTAATTTTTCAGTGAAAATATATTGTCATTAATGCAAATTTAGGATTTGTAAAATAAATACAGAGTAAATTGGAATTTGCAATTGTATCCCCCCGCACCAGATATACTGTGTATATTCCGAATCGAAACCGTGACCCCAAAACCATGATACGAACCAAACCGTGAGTTTTCTGAACCGTTACACCCCATGTTCTCTGACACCATGTAGTTTAGTCTGCCTTGCCTTTATAGAAATGCATTCATAGTGTTGTGAGTAGATGTCTTTGCCTGTGGAAATGCATTATTTAGTCGTTGCAGTGCATACATGTATACTTGTAATAGTGCTGTACAATTATCACAAAAATTATAATTGCCTATTAATTCCCTTGGTAATTACGATTTATAGTTTAGATGAATAGAATTGCAATTAAATACCTATTTTGTGTAGCCAGTGTAACAGTTTGAAACTAGGTAAAAAAAACCTTGATTTTGACACAGCGGGAGTATTAAATAGAATGCAGTAATTGCTAGGCTTGGGTTGGTGTAAGAATTTTAAAACCGGTTTGATATGTTGCCAAACACCGGCGTACATCGGTAATATCTACTCACCACAAGATGGCGCACGCACATATGGAACCGACTGTAGCGGCACAAACACTGAACACTGACGTGACACATTTGTTTTTATTCCTTAACACAACAAACATTCAATCATTCTTTGAAAAAGTTTACCATGTTAAATACAACAGCAATACACAAAACAAATGAAGAACGACATGTCCACTAAAACGAACTGATTGTAATTAATAGGCATCAAAAATGTAGTCTAAAGACAAAGTAGACTGTCTTAGTTATTCAGTTCCTTATAAAACATTGGCACCAAAATAAATAAAATAAGGCTCCAGCATAGTGCAAATGTGTAGGCTACAAAACGGTCAGCTTCTGCATCATTCTCATGTCTCCTGTTTGTAAATTTCCATCTCCACGGCAACTTTCTCCTCAGTGGTCATGGCAGTGGCACCTGTTGCTCTCTTCTTCCAGAGGAGACTTACCAAAGTTAAATTTTTAGGGGGAGGGTGAGCAGTTTCCTCCTCCTCCTATCTAACTGCTGCTGGTGTTGGCCTTGTGAGCATAACTGCTTGCTCCTCGAATGTAATTTTATTATAATTGTAATTTATTATATTCATCATGTTGCATAGTCATACAATACAAGTTAATCCATTTAGCAATGGTGCAGGTCGTTTTTGTTTTGCCAGACCAACTCATAATAACAAATGTGCCGGTGTAGTTGGTGTGTATAAAATGAAACTGATGGGAAACCGGCCCAACCCTAGTAATTGCGACTTTTCACAATTACCATATCACCACGGCCGTAATTGTAATCTCGATTGATATACGGTTAATTGCGCAGTCCTAACTGACTACCTGTCTTCTATGTCTTCTACCATGAAACTGACACATAGAGACCATAATTTCACAGGTTCAGTATTGAGCTTTCTACAGTTTTCCGGCTGGCTCTAACTGGGCAACAATAGAAGTCGTTTGGAAAAACTACGATAGATGTGCTTTTCTGAGACTGGAAGTTTAGGGTGTATTCTTACAGGTCTCAGTATGTTCTCCTGTGAAATGTAGGCTATCACAAACCGAATGTTGAAACAGAACTATTTCGCCGACCATGCTTTGCACTGTAAACATCCGGACTCTAGCTACTCAAGTTGCAGATTCCTAAGACACAGTATCATCCGAATAGCAAGGACTACTTACAGAATTGAAGAGGCCCAGGCCCCTTGGCCTCCAAATTATTTTTGTCAGTGGCTCAGGAGGTAGTGTTCCTGCCCAGCAACCGCAAGGTTGAAGGTTCTAGTCCAGCTCCTCCTGTGTAAAATCTGCCGTGGTCCTTGAGCAAGGCACCTAATCCCAAATTGCTCCAATTGAGCAGGTTGGCGCCTTGCATGGCTGCCTCCGCCAACAGTATGATGATATTTAAGTCGCTTTGGATAAAAGCATCTGCTAAATGCTGTAATGTAATAAGGAAGAAGGTATCAAAAACGTCCAGTTTTATTAGCGCTTATAAGTCCATTGCATCGGTTGCGCACGCAGGAGATGATCCAGTGTCATCCACGGATACATCCAGGTTTTCAATGGCATTCAGTAGCAACAGATCCCACTCCCTACAACACACACGTTCCACCAAAAGTCCCCCGAAACTCTTCTAGTGGCGCACCTTCTTCAGCCGCTCTTTTCTCTTGCTCCCTTCTCATCCATCTCTTGGAGTTCCGTGGCCGTGTATTCTGGCTTAAGCCTTTAGCCAGTGCCATCAGCATCAAAGTACAATTCTGCATTTTCGTAATCATTATAAGAATCTATCGTCCAAGTTATTTGTCCTAATAGTAGCCTACGTTGCTGCAGGTAAACACACGCAGGCTGCTCACCTAGATTGTTTTGTAAACAGCCGCTACTTCCCATTCCATCGCCCCCGACACATATTCCTCAAAACAAGACAGGGGAATACATATCTCCAAGCCATGCCAAGCACGTAAAATTTTTCGGATTGCAATTAATTTAACAAGAGAGCATACCGAGACACGTAAGAATACACCCTGAGCTTCCCGTCTCGGAAAAGCACATAGTAGTTTTTTCAAAGCATTTACGATTGCCCAATTGACTTCTATTTTCAACCTTTTTTGAGCCAAGGCACATTTTTTTCATTGAAAAAATCACGAGGCACACCACCAGCAGAAAATGTTTAAAAAATGAAACTCTGTAGTCTATATTGACAATATAAAGTCGTTCTCATCAAAGTGTCTTGAATAGGAATCAAATAAACGCAAAGAAAAAGTATTTTATAATCGTTCATATTTCTACTCACTCAGTGTGAAACCTGGGCCTGTTTGGATGAACACAGAGCTGATATCCTGGCAGGAATCGAAGAAAGACACATGAAGCTCTTCCTCAACAGCTCTCAGTCTCTCTGTTTTTAGTTTTTATAGCAGTCAGGCTTGAAAAGCTCACCTCACACAGATATGTTGTGGAAAATGGGAGCAATGTCAAAATAGCTTTGTTTGCCAGAATGGGGAACTCCTTGGCAGTAGCCAACCAAATACTGTCCAAAGGTAGATCAGC
>OMOT01077262.1:0-11913 GCA_900312575.1 Acanthochaenus luetkenii | reverse complement strand
GCCTCGCAACTGGAAGGTCGGCGGTTCAAGTCCAGCTCCTCCCGGGAAAGAAATCTGTCGTAGTGTCCTTGAGCAAGACACCTAACCCCAAATTGCTCCCGTTGAGCAGGTTGGTACCTTGCATGGCTGCCTCCGCCAACGGTATGACATGTAAGTCATCATCATCATCATCATCATCATCTTCAAACGCTTATCCGAAGTCGGGTCGCGGAGGTAGCAGCTCCAGCAAGGGCCCCCAAACTTCCCTTTCCCTGGCCACATTAACCAGCTCTGACTGGGGGATCCCAAGGCGTTCCCAGGCCAGCGTGGAGATATAATCCCTCCACCTAGTCCTCGGTCTGCCCCGTGGTCTCTTCCCAGCTGGACGTGCCTGGAAAACCTCCCTAGGGAGGCGATCAGGTGGCATCCTTACAAGATGCCCGAACCACCTCCACTGGCCCTGATTGGATGGCCCTAAGTAGTGACCCCCTCACCCCATACTCCCGCAGCACCTCCCACAAAAGCTCCCGGGGAACCCGGTCATATGCCTTCTCCAGAACATGTAAGTCGCTTTGGATAAAAGCGTCTCCTAAATGCTGTAATGTAATGTAATGTAATGCTGGGAAAGATCAGCTCTTCAGACAAATATGGATGGGCAGACAAGACTGAAGAAAACTAAAGATGTAGAATAATTATCTTTTTGTTTTTAAATGCATGAGCAGGCTCTACTTGTGGATCTTGATAGGTCCTATCTATATTATGTAGGCCCATGATATGATGTATTTTAATTATGGATATTCACGTTTATTTACAGAATGTAGATGTTTCCATTCTATTCCACTATGGCTCTATCCACGCGAGTTTAGTGCTTATTTATTTATTCACTGACATTTGCAGTGTTTGTGTAGTGCTTTTATTTATTTCATCATGATGCCTCGTAAAATCATGACTATAAATGTGAAACGTAATTGTTCTCATATTTATTATTATAATAATTATTTAAATCCGAGGATGTCTGTAGAATTGATGTGAACGCAATCACCAATGATTTCTCACAAATTCAGCCCTTAAGAACACGGCGCACACTAGCTAAGAACGTATCCCAGATAAGAAACCATTCAGGAATGCCAGAATTGTCCAAGAAACTTTGTAAAGTGGACATAAGAAGAAATGTCTTCTTTGTCAATGTGACCGGAATTGGATGCAGTGTACGGAATTGCGCTAAAGGTGGAGGGAGCGCAGCACAGCTTCCCGCTGTCACTGTATTTTTTTTTTTTATTGATAAGGCGGGGTGAATGCTAAATGCAGCCTCTGCTCAACGGAGATAAATTACAGCAACAAAGCTCACATGCTCTCAGCACACTGCCAGACAGAGGTGTAAACTATAATGACCACAGCCAGTGTACTTCCGGTCCTGAAACAGAGAGAGTTGAGGTGCCTGTAACTTCATTTCAGCTGGATGCTAATGCAGAGGTGTGTATAGATTAGAGGCTTGCAGTTTTCTATGTCACTAAATTAAATCACAACTATTATTGTACTGTTGAAAATCTACCGATCTACCGGTCAATATTCGTTCCTACTCTGACCTATGGCCATGAAGGATGGCATCTCCCTTAGGGATCCGTGAGGGACTCGGATTAGAGCCGCTGCTCCTTTGCATCGAAAGGAGCCATTTCACATTGTTTGCACAACTTCTTTATTGCACATATATATTCTGTACTGTACATAGTATATACAGTACTTTAATTAGTTGTATTCATTGCCCACCCATATTCTACATCTTGTATCCATATTTATAAACAATCCCATTTATAACACTGTACATACTGTACTGTATTAATATTTATTCTGTATGCTAATTTTTTTACACATTATACTTTATGTTACTATTTTACACTTCTCTAACCAGAAGTGCCAAACTACATTTCATTGTCATAGTACTTGTACTCTGTGTGCAGTAACAATACAGTTGAGCCTAATCTAAAAATGACACCTACTCTGTCAAACATTTTCTGGGGGAGGACCCCCAGACCCTTGTTACATTGTCCCACCCACATCTCCAATGCTTCCTATGCCCAGGATTGGTACAACTTTGATGTCTGTGCTATTCACCAGCTCACAGCAATTTGAGAAACGGCAGAAGAACAGTAATAAACTGCCACAAAAACAGGGGTTCAGCCCTATGGGGTTGAACCCCTAATACTAAGTTAGAGGGTGCTTGCTTGCAGCAAGCCCACTAATAATGACAATTTCACTAGTGGGCTTGCTTACAGCTTACACAAAAAATTGCAATAATGGGAATCCCTGGAAACATAGTGGGTTACCACCACTGACGCAGTGGTAACCTAAATATCGGGATTGGCCTTCAAAAACCCTTATCTATGGAACACTAATCACGTGTATAAAGTATTCTTTAACTTATCCCATATGACAAGCATGGTAGCAACAGAGCAGAAAACGTATACAAAATGTTAAATCTTCTGATATGAGCACCAGATTAGCTAGATTTGGGCCTCTTGCCTAAAACTGTGAGAGGACTGGAGGGAGTGAGCATTATCACTCAGGTCCTCCCCTCTCCTGCTGGCTGAGTACAAGATAGCAGGTTGACATCAGACAACCACAGTCAAACAGGATGCACTCCCAGCACTGGTCTTCTGCAAAACCACAGACACTGAAGGTAAGACTGGTCAGCCGAATGGGGGTCATCTTTTGCATTTTACCTTTGTGTTGATTTAGGCTTGATAAATGGGATTGCACTGATGTTTGCCACTCAGCTTGGTTTGTTCTGTGACAGCAGAACAAAATTCAATGAGACGTTTCTGCATTTCGACAGCAATTTCAGGAATGAGATACGAAGTTGCTCCTAATAGATACTGTCATGTATCTTTGGATTAAGAGAATGAGGGAAAACGGTTAAGAACAGAGTGGTTTAAAGTATTGAAACAAACAACCTCAATGATTGATTTATATGTATTATATATGTATTAGTGATTTTCATTCCAGTTAATGAGATGTTGGCATATGTCTGGGCCTACAGTGTAAGCTGCACAGATGAGATCAAGATCATTCATAATTAATTTGCATTTATTTAAATTATTTGGCATTCTTGTTACTTTTCCTAAAACAATGTATTTTAGTCAACAATGTCAAATAGATAGACATAGATATTGAATGATAGTTGTATCATTCACAGCCAAAATTAATTATTTTAAAACTCATCAGCTTGACTTAATTAATTATCCGTTGCGTTTGAGAGAGTGACAGCTAAAGCATGGGAGCTGTAAATTGGCTGTATATTGTGTATTCACAGCTTTTCTCTTCCGCAGTTGTTGTGTTTTCAGATCTGTGTATTTTATGCCACAATGTGCCTGGCAGTGTTGCCGATCCCCTCAGAGGCAGCCAGACTCCGCTGTGGTAGTGATCTCCTTACTGACCTGATATTTGTGTGTGGTGATCGTGGAATCTATTTAGGTAAGTCTATCCTTGTGTGTTTTTAGCACTACTACTTTTTGTCTTGGGTTTGACCGCTATGGGTTTTTGAAAGCTGATATTGATACAGATATTATTGGATTGAAGCTGCTGATAGACAATATTTTTTACCGATACTCAATTACATTACATTACATCATTTAGCAGACGCTTTTGTCCAAAGCGACTTACAATAGTACATTTTTTCATCCACATCAGTCAGACCAACTATACGGACGAGCTGAAGTTTGGAACCTGACCAGGGATTGCAGATAAGTGGGGGCAGTTCCATGTATTGCCCTGTAGAACAGTACCAGTATCTTAAATTTGATACGCGCCAATTACTTTAAATTTGGATTCATGGCTTGCCCTAGAATTTAATTCTTGTAAAAAGGGTGGAGAAGCCTCTGAAACAGCATTTAGACCATCATGAGACACTACAACTCTCCACTGAAAGCTATACTAATAAAATTATTTTAGGATGGGTTATCAGCTCCTTAAAGCAGGGTTAGGCGGGTTTCATTACAGGTTTTACAGACTGTAAAGTAAAATCCTCCCACATCACACTGGAATAGTCTCTGGTCTGTTGTCATATGTCAGATTTTTAATGAAAGACCAATATTGGCCCAATATATTGGTTTAACCCTAATAATTGCTGCAATTGTGTTAGTGCTACAAAATGAAACTGCTGCTTGACACATAAGCACCAAATATATTTTTTTACAGCATAATAAGTATCTTTCTTACCACATTAGGTGTTCAGTAAACAGTCCTCCTCAGTGTGACATGCATCCAGCGTTTCCAATAGTCCACAGATAGTGATGTTCAGATCCTTTTCACTGTTAGACAGATAATGGCATCACAACAGGGAGCCAATACAATTTACATTGTGTGTCTTGTGCTTTGTTCTGTATTTCCATTGATTGTTGTTCAGTTAGATCTTGTTTGGCTAATTTTCAGTAAAGTCCTTTGAGACATGCTTTTGATAAAGGGCTTCATAAATAAATGCATCTGATACCGGTTTCATTGTATACACACCGACTATACCGGCATTTGTTATGAGATAATACGATTTAAAAAATGTAATAAATAAATAAAAATAAACCCTTAATGGATTAACTTGTATTGCACTATTATGCAACGTGATAAATACAATATTTTCATTCATTAACTGAGTACGAGTTGCATCTGTGTGCTACATGAGCAGAGTTGGTTAGAAATGCAGTTTGGGATCAAGTTTCACTTACAGCTGGTCGGGTTGCGGGGGAAGCCGTGTTGTCTTTTTCAAAGCTGTAGCAAGCCGTTAGCCTCGCCAAGCTAATGCCAGCAGCAGCTACAGCGGAAGAAACTACTCTGCCTCCCCAACAAAAGTTGACGTGGAGATGGAAATTTACAAACAGGAGACTGAGATTGACGCAGAAGCTGAACCGTTTGACTGGTGGAAAATCAACCAGGCCTGCTTTCGTCAGCTATCAAACGTAGTACGCAAGTAACTTATGTATGTATTTGTGCAACTAACAATCCATCAGAGACTGTTTTGATGCTTATTGATTTTTAATCAGTTCATTTAAGTGGCAGTGTTGTTTTTCAACTTTGAGTATTGCTGTTGCATTTAACATGGTAAACTTTTAAAAAGAATTATTGAATGTTGAGGAATAAAAACCAATGTGTGTTCACACTCTTCCATGTTCAGACTGGCAGCCCAAATCAGATTTTTGGCATATCCAGATTGGAATCAGATTGCTTTTATCAAGTCTGAACAGCAAAAAAACACATGGAAACTGATTTTTGCCAAACGGATTTGAACCACATTCATATGTGGTTTGAAATGCAATTCAAATTTCTAAAGTTGTTTCTCAGTCTGGACGCTCTATCCACTCAAATCGGATATCAAACTGTCCTTTATGTAACTCGCAACGTGACACATAACGTTCCCCAGCGCATTCTGAAATTGACAAGCCTGTCATCATCAAAAGTCCCGAAGATTCCATGTTCCCACCAGTCATTACTTACCGGAACATTGTTGTATATATCAGCCTCCTTCACCGCTGATGTTGTCTGGTGCGACAAAGGAGTTCTGCACCGCGACTAGAGATTGATATGGCATGAAGGGCGAGATGACAGGTCTCCATTCTTCCATCGGTTGCTGTTTTGTTGTTGTCTGCACTGTTTTGTACGTAGGCAGTCCTACGTTGTTACCACAGCAACCAATGCAGATAGGTCGATGATGTCTGAATACACAAATCCAATCTGATCACTTGCAAATAACAGTGTGGACAGTCAGTCCTAAAGAACGCATTTGAGAAACAAATAAACATAGCCCTTGGTCAACTGGTGCTAAACCAAAAACGTATAATTCCACATTCCAATGTCCAAAATGCAAAAGGTAGCACACACACAGATCTTCAATACGAAATAGACAGATTTCTATTTAACCAAATTATTTTGGCAAAGTTTATCAAACAATCATGCTAATGTTTTGGCCTAGTGGCCTTCATCAGAGCATGCATGAGAATGGAAGCCATGTCATTCTTATACAGGTGTCTGTAGGTGGTTGGTTGTAGATAATCACATGATCATTTATGGGATTAAATATATTTAACACAATTATAATGACAGTCAATAGGTGAATGGCATGCAATTTATCATTATGAATTACACTGAGGTTTCACACTTTAAAGGGCATTTTACACACATATGGTTTAAAGTAAACTTTTGATTTATAGGAAACTGAAGTCATTATTGAGTCCAACAGGGGTCATTGTGTTTAGTGTATGGATCCAGTACATTTATCTCTGTGTGAGCAACTTGGCTATGTTGTCCCCTTTGGCTGGGGGAGTTCAAGGCCTACAAAATGCAAAGAGGCTGGTGAGCCAAAATTACCCTCGAGCCCTTTCACCTAATTACGTCTCCCCTGTTCTGACCAAGGTTGCCATCACCATCTGGTATCAATGTGGTATCAGTCTTCCACCAAAATAAATAGCAGCATACATACTAGAACATTCTGCCTCTACAGTGTGCTAGCTTTATTGTCATAACACATATTATCTGACACAGTTTTAGCTTTCACAGTTCTAAATAAGAAGGGCGCATAAAAGGAGAAACAGCAGTGGAGGAGTAGAGAGCTTCTTAAACTAAAATTACTTGGAAGGTAAGTTTAAGTTGAACTAACTGAACAAAAGTGAGGAACATTGCAGTTTGCCTGTGTTTACTTTATGATTCACCAAACTATTAATGTGTTTGCAAAAAACGTGATCAGTGGAGTCAAGAATAAAAGACCACTTGAAAGAAAGAAACCAGGGCACATTTCTTTTGAGTGCAAACGTTAAAAAAAACGTATTTATCTCTGGCTACCCTGCATATTTCAGCATTGGTGCCTTTATCAAGGTATCTCATTTAAAATGAAAAGACAGAGAACATATACATGGTATACAATGAGAGACAATTGGCTACAGGTGGAACTCATAAAATACAGGCGGTAGGGAGAATTGAGCATCATGTCACCTCTAGCGGGCAGTTAATCTGCATTTTTACTTTCAAAAGTTAGGAAGATATTGAAACTAAAGAATTTCGCATTTGCTATTTTTCTTCCTCCAGGAAAAGGTAACTGGTCTGGTTATGGTACTCGGCCCAGAGGTAAAGGCATAGTGGACCACTGCTGCCGGCCGGCTGGTTGCGATCTGCAGCATCTAGAGATGTACTGTGCCAAACCGAAGAGCCATGGCCAACAACACACCACAGCATACCCAACCACTCAACAACTTACCAAACCACAGCTAGTCATGGTAAGAGCACTATTGGTGTCAGATGTAGATGAATGAAGTAGTGGTTAAAAAAATGAGGGTAAACTATGGCCTTGGCAGCCAACATGAGGCAATCAACCCCCAATATTAACAAAGTATGTTAATAAGTGCGCATGTAACTTACATCAGTTTGATACTACTTTCTATTATGTGTACTATTAATTTATAACATGAAGATTTATGTAAGCCTAAAAAGGTAGCATTTTTCATATAAAAAGGTGGATAAACTGAGTTTAGGTTGGTTTATCGTCAACAAAATCCTGGATCTAGATTGTAAAAGACCATATCATTATAATGTATCAATAAAGCATGAAGGAAAATGCTCACACACCATATGACTGATCAACACAGGGATAAAAACTATTTAAAAATGAAAAAATGCAACATTTGGAAATAGTTACTTTAATACATGTGGCAAAAGTAACAAAAAACTAACTAACAAAAAAGTGGATAGACAGAAATGTTTCGATCATCATCAGTATTTAACAGGACAATGTACACTCACTCCATCAGAATAAATCATGCCACAAATATACACATCAGGTTTAGTCTTTGAGTTTGTTCGGAAGAAATGAATTCATCAAGTTGATCAGTAAAGCCCAGGCCTTATAGAGGACGAACGCTAGCTGCTACAGTACAAAATGCACATCCTTTGATCATCTGGTAACATGCGTTCTGTTTGTTTTTCTGCAGGCACAGCAGTTTCAAACTGTATTTCATAGGAGACCTTTAGAGCACCTGGGGATACCCAACAGTCCAAAGAGGGAAGCCTATAGAAAGAAAACACACCATTCACGCAGGAGGAAAAACAAAGCTTGATCATCACGCAGGAGGATAACCAGCATGCTTCCTTTAGCCTTTGGGAATCCCCTTCAAGGAATGACAAAACTACCATGACACTTTGTCCTCATGGAGGGGCTGAATATTAAAAGTTACTGAATTGGACCTGGCATGTTTGGATGACTGACAATGAGTATTATATTGACTTGAATAAGTTCTCTACGAAGTAAGGATCCTCCCTCACAGTGGCCTAAGAATTACACCAGAGTACCAAATTTGGGGGAAATAGAGGGCTTTCTGGTGACGTAACTGAGAACAGCTGATTGTGTTTCTAAACATAGAATTTGGACTTCTCAACAGAATTCAATAAACAGTTAATTTCTTCACTGTTTTTGACAGATAAATTATAATTTAATCACTGATACATACATACTTTTGTGTTTAAATTATGTCAGCTTGCTAATCATAGTGTCTGGTCAGCTAACCATAACTGTCTTGTAAACACTGATTTGCCTACGAGCCAACACATCTGGTAGAGCTAGTGTTAGTAGTGGCTAGTGCATGTTAACATTAACATCAGATGCTTTGCTACTAGCTGACTCTTAAGCCACAACTCAGTGTTGGAGTAGAGACTAGGGCTACAGACAAGACCGTTTGCTGTGCCACAGTGACCTACATTTTGAAAAAAAATCTACCTTATCAGACCATCACTTTTACTTTTAACATTATTGAATGGATCTACAGCCACACCACAGTAAACTTTTTCAGGTATCTTTCTTTTTCTAACCTGGTTGTATATTTCGGCAGTATTTGTGCACAGCCAATTCTCCAATGATGTGGTTGCTCTGAGATTTCTGACACAACTGCAATGTGTATAGTCTGTGAAATACCGAGCTGCACTGTGTCTATTTAGATGCATTTGCTACCTACTGTAAATCCCTTCTGACTTTATTATGTAGCTTACCATGTATTTTTGGGATAGACATTGTAGTTTCTTCAGTACATGCAGTAATAGATTCAGGCGAAACACATTTGGGTGCTTAATTATTATATTATTATAGATTAAAAGAGAGAGGAAACCAACCAAACCAACAAATGGAGGGCATTCAACATGACCACAACTCTGCCTAGAATTGGACGCCCATCACAACTATCACCAAGAAGCACCAGAAAACTAACAATTCAGGTAAAGGCCAACCCACACATTTACATTACATTACATTACACATCACCTCTAGAGAGTTGCAGACCTCTCTGGTAGCATCTGGGGTAAATGTGTCTACAATCAGACGGAAATTGAATAGACATGATATTCATGGGGGGGTGCTAGAAAGAAGCCTCTGCTCTCAAGAAAGAACAAAGCTGCCCGTTTCAACTTTGCCAGAGAACACTTGGACAAACCAGAGGCCTTCTGGAAGTCCATTCTCTGGACAGATGAGTCCTAGATATAATTATTTGGTCACAATCAAAACTGCCATGTTTGGAGAAAAGTCAACACTGCATACCAAGATGGGATAAGTGTGAACTAATGCTGACCCATCCGCAGGAATCAGTCACTCATAGCATTAGTTGATAATTTGTCACCCCATGTCATTTTAATACTTGTCCAGCTTTTGTTAAGATGTAAGATGCAAATTACCTAATACATATAGCGGAGGTGTTTTTGAAATAAAAAAGGTATATTGTTCCGAGTGTGATTTTATCATAGAGGTGTGGTCATACTTTTAATCTGGATTGCCTGGCCTACATAATGTTAATCTTAATCAAGGATGAAGACTATTTCACCATACATGACGCATCATAGCTTTTTTGCGCGCTGATGGGGCCCCATGTCGTGCAGTATGTGCCCTTTTTAATTTTCGCCCTTGCCCTTTAAACAGTCTGAGGCCGCCACTGCATTTAACATTTTATGTTTCTCTGTGGGATTAGGGATACAAGTCTGAACAAAATTAACTATTTTAAATTATGGAATTTTATACTTATGACTCAGTTGTTCAAAAGATACATAGTGGTCCTTCATATATAGCTCCTTTACAGATAAAATACCCACTTCTTTCCATTGTTTGTAAGCTTGATCTTGCATTGTAGGTATGGCCGCATCATTGTTGCAAATAGGGTTATTGAGATGCATGTCTGGAGTCTTATTGTTAGTCTTAATTTGTATACAGACTTTTAGTGTATTATGAATAGGGACGTTTCCACCAAATAATGCTTTTATACACCTTACTGCACTATTTAAAAGAGCCACAAGAGAAGTACCTTTGCAGGCTGCTTGCTCTAATAATACCCAAGATGGGATTTCCTCTGATGAAGAGTAAAAAGAATAATTCCTCCAGTATGCGCTGCCCAATAGAAATATAAATTAGAGAAAACAAATCTGCCTAGTTTAACCTTAT
The DNA here is from genome assembly GCA_900312575.1 of Acanthochaenus luetkenii. Classification (NCBI taxonomy): domain Eukaryota; kingdom Metazoa; phylum Chordata; class Actinopteri; order Beryciformes; family Stephanoberycidae; genus Acanthochaenus; species Acanthochaenus luetkenii. Next base: position 1,487 of record OMOT01077262.1, on the reverse strand, counting down.
ACAACAGATTTTTACTGATCCGAGCTGTTTTGTATTGCCAGATAAATGGAAGAATTATTGAATCAACCATCCTAAAGAAACTTTGTAGGATGAAAGATTGGATGGCCTGAAAAAGGTAAAGAAATCTTAGAACCACCATCTTAATGGTGTTGGTACGTCCCTTTAAAGAAACTGCTAATAACCAATCCAAAATTATATGTTCTGCTTCAGTTTGTTCATACTCTGTTGCCAGTGAACTCAAAACAGCAATTCAGACTTACAAGTGACTGTGATGCCCAAATAACTAAAATGGTCCTTGGCTACCTTGAATGGGACTGAGTCCAGGATGGGGTTATTTTACTGTAGATGGACTGGCATCAATTCACTTTTCTCCCAGTTTATTTGGAAACCTGAAAATGTACCAAAGTGATTGATTAGTTACAGGAGACAATGTATAGAATCATGTGGTTTTCTAATAAATCAAAGTAAATCAACTGCATAAAATGACAGGTGGTGAGATTGACCTTATATAATTACTGGGGTAATGTTGGGATGTTGTCCAGCAATGTTCAAATGTTGTTCGGATGTTGGGGTAGCTCAGTAGCTTAGGAGGTAGAGTTCCCACCCAGCAACCAAAAGGTTGAAGGTTTGAGTCCAGCTCCTCCTTGGGAAAAATCTGTCGTAGTGTTCTTGAGCAAGACATCTAACCCCAAATTGCTCCCTTTGAGCAGGATGGCGCCTTGCATGATACCTCTGTCAACGGTAATGTATGTAGCTTTGGATTAAAGCGTCAGCTAATTATAGGTACCGTATTTTGCGCACTATAAGGCGCACTGGATTATAAGGCGCACTGTCAATGAATGGTCTATTTTCGATCTTTTTTCATATATAAGGTGCACCGGACTATAAGGCGCATTAAGCGACACAAAACAGTCAGATAAGTCAGTCAGTCAAACTTTATTAAGCGCATTCACAATAACTCTCAACATTGTGCAAACGTTAATGAGCGTATTCACAGTAACTCTCAACATTGTGCAAACGTTAATGAGCGTATTCACAGTAACTCTCAACATTGTGCAAACGTTAATGAGCGTATTCACAATAACTCTCAACATTGTGCAAACGTTAATGAGCGTATTCACAATAACTCTCAACATTGTGCAAACTTTATTAAGCGCATTCACAATAACTCTCAACATTGTGCAAACGTTAATGAGCGTATTCACAGTAACTCCCAAACTTGTTCAGTTGTAACACGTAAAAAAAAACAGTCTGATACCGCTAAATAAAACGTTAGCGTATTCACAATAACTCAACATTGTTCAGTTGTAACACGTAAAAAAAACAGTCTGATACCGCTAAATAAAACGTTAGCGTATTCACAATAACTCTCAACATTGTTCAGTTATAACACGTTAAAAAAAACAGTCTGATACCGCTGAATAAAACGTTAGCGTATTCACAATAACTCTCAACATTGTTCAGTTATAACACGTAAAAAAACCAGT
>OMOT01077260.1:0-15117 GCA_900312575.1 Acanthochaenus luetkenii | reverse complement strand
TAGAGTGAGATAGAGGCTACCAATTGTTTCTACCATGCAGCGTTTCCTCTAGGATTTTGGTGCATACCGCCTGTATACCTGGGTGGTGTGTGCGTGCCGCCGGCATACCGGTGCACACGCAGTCATAGGGTTGGGATTATCAATTTAGGTGACTTAGAAATATGACTTAAAATTACACTTGACTGCAAAACAAATGTTAGAAGATATTTATTGAAACGTATTGAATGTTACGCTGATATTTTGAAATCAAAATCGCGTACTTGACGGTCTTAGTCTTGCTAAATCTGGCTTGTTTGTTGGTTCTGGTCTGAACTAAGTAAAATTGCTCGTGACTAACTTTGTTGACAAGCTTCTTTAGATAAATAGAAAGTACCAAGTTTCAAATTCAAATCTACCTTATTTCCATTGTTCTTCAGTTTGCTCTGTCCTGCTATCATTCAACTTTCGTTTCTCTGCCTGTAGCTGAGGGGGAAGTGCTGCTCTCACCTGCTCACGACTTCACGAGTGATTGACGGCCTGTCACTTGTTAGTTGCTCAGCCTCAAAATGGAGAGAGAGCGGACGACCGTTCTTCTGAGTTAAGTGGAGCGGACAGTTTATGTGTACCAGCAGAGTCGTGTCTAATGTGGCACCAGGACAGATTGTCATAAAACCCTGAAACCCCACAGCAGCGGCAATGAAGATTTTGTGTCGGTGGGGCACCGCTGCTGAATGTTTATAGTGGAAACACTGCCATGGTCTCATTTGTTTGTGACATCAAAGTATCACTATCAATAATATTTGCCAGTGATGTATTGATGTTTAAAAATGATACATGTAGCATCTTTATGGAGAATGCTGTCTACCCAGTATATCTATCTATCTATATATCCATCCATCCATCCATCCATCCATCCATCTTCCCAGGTTTTATCATTAGGGCTCTTCGCCTCGTCACTTTAAGCCAATGGCGTTACAAGACAGAGGGGAGGGAGGGACGGAGGGCGGTGCAGGTGTGCGTATAAAGCGCCCCCCACCTCTCCAACCCCATCCCTCCCTCCGTTTCTGTGGTGAGGAGGGCAGTAATTACTCTGGTGTCAGCGTTGCTGGGTGTGACTCCTCCCCCGGCAAGGGGCGGCGGGCATCCATAACCCATCGTCCTGCCACGGGGTAAACGCCGGGCCATCCATCACGCACCCACTTGACAAATACCTTCCATAATAGAAGTTTATTTTTATGGGAGGCTGAATCAAGGACTTTCCCATGCATACAAAAACGTGTCAGAATTATTTATGGCTTGTGCTGAGATGCACAATATGTCATATCAAAGTCCCATCCCGCTTGCTGGCGCCGTTGGAAGCTGCCGGCTCTTGGCCTGTCGATATCTCCGCTCGCTATCAATAATGTGAAACACCGCCACGATAAGCCTCAGGATTCTGAGGTCATACTCCACACACACACTCACGCACGCACACAGGCTGACACATGCACAGACACACACACACAGGCAATACACATGCATACGCAGACAGGGACATGCAACAAACACAGACGTGAATACATACATAGACATGTGCATACAAACACAAAGGCAAATGCATTTCTGTGCTTCCATGCACACATGCATGCGGTAGAATGAGCTCCGACAGTGCGAGGGGAAATCTAAAGCAAAAAAAAGAACATATAAACTTAAAGGAAATCCCTGCACTGCAGCCTGCAAATCTGAGAGCTGTCACTCAGCATGAGTGGCAACCCCTTTCGCCCAGAGAAACGGCAATAAATTGGGTTTCCTGATAAGGCCCCAGCAACCCCGGCACAATGACTGACAAAAAAAAAGTAAAAAAAATGAGCGGCTTTTCCTTAGGCCACTTGAGTGCTGTCAATCAATGTGACTGGCAGGCTCACATGTCATCAGTGGAGAGAGCGATGGAGGGGAAAAATAGATTAATGTACAGAGAATGACTGGGAGAGAGAGGGAGAGAGGGAGGAGAAGAGAGAGACAGCATTAAGCCTGGCTGGAGGAAAATGAATAAATATGATAAATATGATAATTGAAATGATGAGATTTTGGTACTTGGTGTTGGATTCCGCTATGTACCCAAAAGGATTAGTCCCTCATTCACTGTCATTTTCAGCCTTTCTGCTCCCAACACACACTCACACTCGCACACACATACAGTACATACACAAACTCTCTGCGCCCACACATGCATACAAAAACGAACACAAATAATATCTACTGTAAATGCAAACAAATCTAATTCTACCAGGTGGGTTTTGTATGTGTAAAACTCTACGGCAGCAGGCGGTGATAAACCTAAAAGTAGCAATCTACAAACCCACCGGCAAAAAATAAGGGAAAAAACAGCGTCAGTAGCAGCGGGAGAACTTTGTCCTGTAAGACAGAAGATGTATGGCTCAGGGGAGATAGTAGCAACAGTAAATGATTACCTTTTTACAAACTGGGCCTTTGTAATAAAATGCGTAGGGGGGAGTATTATCAATTCAGACGCCCGGTGAAGATAGCTTTTCTGAAACCACGGCGAGGCTGATCGTTATCAAGAGAGGAGCCTGAATCTGTATTCCTCACCACTAGTCCAGGAGGGAGAGGGGTCAGAGACCTGTTCATGTGTGTGTGTGTATGAGAGAGTGTGTGTGCGTGTGTTTCACTGAGAGAGACATCCGTTAAGGCCTCCTTATGCCTGCAGGCCCAGCCATGACAGAACCAAGATCTATTTTCTTACACCCACAAACACAAAAACATGCAAGGGTGTGTGTGTGTGTGTGTGTGTGTGAACAAACACACACACAAACATAACAAGTCTTTCATACACGTAAACATACACACCTAGTCCTCAGGGCCAGAGAACTAGAAGATTGGAGATGAAGCTCTGTGTGTGCTATCTTGTGTGCGTGTGTTGCAATGACAGAGAGAGAGTAGCTATGAGGCCGAGCTAAGATTCTCTGTTAGATGTCTGATTCTGTGAGAGAAAGACACTGACAGATGACATGCACACACACTCATACACACACTCATCTGATCGCACTCAGAGTAGAGACAACACAGAAGAGACAACAGACAGACCGGAAAACAGATAGACAGACAGATAGCATGGCGGAGCCGGCCAAGAGTCACATCGCTCACTCTCAACACACTAGCTACCCAAGATCCAATCTCTCATTAAAAAAAAAAGTGCCCCATTTAGATCCTCATCTCAGCAAATACATACCACAGCGCTCTGCTGTAGCAAGACAAATGTTTTTTTTTTCTGTCTTTCTCTCCTCCATACTCCTCTTCTTTTTTCCCCTCTTTTTTTACAGGTGTCAGAAGAGATTTCATGGACTGTGCATATGTGTGAATTTGCCACACCCCTTTGAGTGCTAATTTACCCTTTTAGGTTTAATCTTCCCGTGAGTGGCTTTCCTCGCCCTTTAATTAGGCTATGGGGAGTCGACACCAACACTAAACACACGCTTAGACTTTGAGGCACACACACACTCAAATACTGCAGAAACACACTCCCAGACTTGAGACACACTCTTAGTAAGACAGTCCTCATCGGCCCTCTGTGGGCCTCTTTCACACTCTGGCTCCCCTCAAGCGCACCAGTCACCAAGACAGGACCAAAAAAAGGGGAGAGAGAACGAGAAAGAGGAAACAAGTGAGTTATTCTGTACTGGTGAGAGGATAAAGGGAGGTGGTGGTGGTGGTAGGAGCGATTATCTTTTATCTTTCCTCATTTCCAATCCGTTCATCTCTTTAAAGCTGCACTGGGCAACGTCGCACTATGGAAACGTTGCCAAAATGCCCCAAGGGAGATAGCTGTTTGGATTTTTGAAAGACTTCATTACCCAGAAATCATGTAAGTTGTTTTAAACTGTGCACTCCTTGGACCTAAATGTCTTACGGGTGGAGAAGAAAATAGTTTCGCAGCAGGTTCAGCCATTGTTTGTGAATCCATTATTGTCTGAACAGAGCACTCGTTCGCTGCTGTTCAGGAGACATTTTTATATTTTGATAATCAGTTTGGTTTCGTCATTTCCGGTGCGCCAAGATTTCCCACTAGTGACCATACCTTGACACCTGAAATTAAGATGGGTAAATCTATGGGGGCTCAATTAGTGGATATGGGACGCCCTTCTCTGTTGCAGCCTAAATCTGTGCTTTATGCACGTGTAATTTTACATACAAATTTTGCTTAGTGCAGCTTTAAAGGGTCTATGTGTAGTTTCTGGTTCAATGCTGACCTCTATATGTTCAGCAATGTTATTACAACAAATCCAGGCTTGGCCCACTCTGCCTTCCTCATGCCCATTATTTACAAGCCACTTACTGTTGCTATTGGTTAGCTAGAAGGCTCACTAGTCAAGATAGCTGCATAGCTGGCGGAGGACTGCGAGCTAGGGCTGAAACGATTCCGTGAGGAACTCGATTACTAAAGCAAATTATTTGCATCGAACCTTCGTTTAATCCATATACCTATATACAGCACACTGTACTTATTATTACTGTGGCACAATGCGCTTATGCTGTGGACACATGAGGAAGACATGGTCGCACAGATTGCAAAATGAGGAAGAGAGAGAAAATAGCAAGGGGAGAAGAGACAGGCCAGAGAAAACGTCAGAAAGTGTCCAAAGTTTGGGATCATTTCAAGCTGAAACAAAAACGAACTCTGTATAGTGTGTCTATTGTAAAACCGAACTAGCCACAATAATAGTTAGCACAGCTTATCAAGTCACAAAGACTGAGCAGCCTTCCACCTGATACCCGGCACTGCTGGATCTGAAGAGATAAATGGAGGAGTGGACATCGGGGGGAAGTAGTCCGACAAGCTTGGCAAATGCAGAAGGTGAATGACTTTAATCTACTTAGTAATGTTAACGTTAGCTGGCTAACAGTTATCTATCCCCTCCCCACAGCTAGCTAACAGTTAGCTAGCTAGCTAACAATAGCAATAAATCTGATGTCTGTGGGGAGGGGATAGTAAATAATATGGCTGAGTATGTAGTATCGTTACGTGAACCGTTTGTGTTAATATTGTTCCAGATTCAGTGAAGTCATTTATAATGACATCTGGGAGCTACAGCGACTTAAAGGCAGCCAGGTTCATTAGTGTCCTGGCTGAAGCTGCAGCGGACGTCAGCGTCAGATACCCGGAGCAGAGCTGGCTGTAGAGAGACATTTGAGGGGTGTATTCTCATGAATAACTTTCATTACATGTTGGCTTTGAACAAAAAAAGCATGATGAAACTGTATGCATGGACTCTAGTTCAACCTTCCTGTCCACTCGTTTTTGCCTCCTATAATATTATATATATAATATTAAGGGCAATGTTTATGATTATTGTTATTATTATTTAAATGTATGCCTTAGTTTTAGGTTGTATGTATACCTTTTAAAAATGTATTAGATTTTGCATTACAGAACAAATTTTTTTAAACCCAGAATGTAATATGTTACTTAATGCACTAAATGGGTTTAGTTTTGACAGATAATATTATTGTATGCAATTTAAGCAATACAAATGTGGATTTTTCTAAAAAGTATTTCTAAAATAAATTAGTTCTTAGCTCTTTAATAAAGCAAAAGCATTTCTTATCAGATTACTCGATTAATCGATAGCTGCAGCCATACTGCGAGTGCAAGCCCGCTCCTGTGTTTTATAATGGCGGGTTCAGCAACCCCTGCTGATATTTAGTAGTAAAATTATACTTCAGTAAAGCATAAATATTACACATTTAACCTTTAAATTGGTAATCTGCAAGATCAGAATTTTTCTTTTTTGAGTTTGGTGACATCTTTGGTGCTAAGTGGTCATTGCTGTGGTGTTTTTCCACTGCACTGTCAACAGTCTGGCCAGTATTGTGACTGGATTTTCTGTTTTCGCTCTTCTTTTCTGTCCGTTCAACCATGGTGGCTATCGCTGCACATGCTAACTACCCAGTTCTTCTTCTGTTCATTCCAAACAAAACGCTGCTGCTAATGCCAGAAATGCTAAACATATTACTTTCTGTGCAGCAGAGGATTGTTCCTGTCAAAGACCTACCAGACTCTGGGTGTTTAGAACAGCAAATGTAAAGACTTTCATGAACTGGCAATAGGTTGAATCACTATTGTGTTGTATCAATCATTGATAGAGAGTAGCAAAAACTCACACTTATTTACATGAAAATATCACAGATTATTACTTTAATACTGCACAGATGTCTTTGATCCCTGGCTCTCATCTTGAACTGCCTCCTCCATGTCTCCCAATGCAATCTCTTCAAAACACCAACTGCACCAGTTCTGACTTCAGTTCAAATCCTCTCCTCCACTTCCACACTTTTCCCTCCTTCTTTTTCTCCAAACAGACCACAGAATTACCCAAACAAAACTGGGCACTAAAGAGGAAAATACAATAACAGCAGTGGTGAGAGTGGCTCGTTATGTTGGAAATAAGAGGGCACTTAATTGGGGTCTGATAGCCTAATAGGCAGCCCCTCTGATTACCAACTCTACACATTGTCTTAAATTAGCCCGTTGATGAGCAGCCAGGGGATTCAATTATGCTGGGGGAGAAATAAGGGGCCCTAATAGGCCATTGTATCAGGAAGCATGGGACTGGGCTGGGGTAAAGCACTGGTAATTGGTTATTTAGTTGGGGAAGTTGAGCCTGTTGGTAATTAGAGATGCTGAGACGTTCGGAGAGCCACCGAACAGATGACACAGCGACTAGAGAGGCAATGAAGGAAGACAAGGGTCCTTGGCACAGCAAAGGGTGCAAAGGTCACAGTGAAGATCTTAGAAGGGCACTTCACTCAATGAGGGTTTAGATCGAGGAAAACATGTGTGTACTAGGAGCTGTGTTGACTCAAGAAGGGGCCAAATGGGCTGAAAGTGAAAATCAGTCAACAGTCTGCTCTCCTCCACAATTTCCACCTTTGCAATTTCACTCCGTCTCTCTTGTTCACTTTTCCCATTCTCATAACTACTTCTTTCCTCTTTCTCCTCACCCTTCTCTCCCATACCTCCTATTTTTCATGTCTTTCTTCATGTCATTTTCCTTTTCTTTATTTCTTCCTAGCCTCTCTTTGTCTCTGTCCATCTCTCCAGGCTGGCAGGCAGGGTTAGCTGTTAGCTGTAGCTGGATATGTATAGTGCGTCTGACTTGAGGAAGATGGGGGATTGAATTATGGATGAGGCTTTACAGGAGCCGGCGGCCTGTCTGGTCCCATATTCACCGTCCCATACAGGGAGAGCAGCCCTGCCCACGAGCATCCCCTCAATACGTCACTCACAGGAAGTGTGTGTGTGAGTGTGTGTGTGTTTGTGCCTACATATGTGCATCACAGCACACTCCAGTGTCTCAGACAAGGCATTGTTTTCTTGCAAAAATACAACAGATATGCACCTTGCACCATCCACCTTGACCTTACCATCATCACCCCACGATCAGAGAGCCTAGGCCAGGATCACAGAGAGAACATTATGCTGCGTTCACACTGTGGCATAAAAAAATGCCACACCAGTTGGCATTGTGGGATGTCAATCAACCACAATGGCAAGCTGCCGTCTTGTTGCCAGTAAATAAGAAGTTTGACCATTCCATGTGCATTGATACACTAAAAACAAACAATAATTTCAAGATGTCTCATAGGTTATATTTTATAGAAATTATTCATGATTGCCGCTGTAAATTAATAGGAAGCCAAAGCAGGGAATGCAGTAGTTACTACAGCTTGTTTAGGAAATGTTTTTCCAGTCTCCAAATTGGACTGTCAGAAGAAAGCTTTTGCTTACTCACTACTTAACACTGGAAGATGAGACAAGACAGGCATATGCACAAACGTATGTGGCTACATCCTTCTTGCTAGATTTTTCAATATCTAGTTTGTGTTCAGTGTAGTGGTACAAGGCAAAAGTTGGGGTAATTCAACTTGGTAACACTTTACTTGAAGGGGTGCGTATAAGGCTGACATAACACTGTCATAACCATGACATGACAATTACAGTTTTAATTTCTACCACTGTACGTGAGGAAAGTACAGCGAAGAAAAACATTCATGATACTGTTATGAAATCATTTAACTGTGGAATATGATTTTTTCATATCTTTCTGGAAAGTTCTACCACTGTACTTGAGGAGAGGGAAAATTGTTATGACTCACTTATAATGGTCTCATGGCAGTCAATGTCAAAGTCAAGCACATTTATAATGTAATATTAACACATACATATAAATAGTGTATTTGTTTGATAACGAGGCCTATTATGACATATCTATACATATTATTAATCAAGTCACCTTGATTAATGTCAAGTTGTCATGACAAAGACATCCACAACAATTTCAACTATACAATGAAAGTGACATCAACTGAATGACACTTAATGACAACATTCATAAACATCAATTAATGTTCATGTCATGGTTATGACACTGTTATGTCAGCCTTATGTACGCCCCTTCAAATAAAGTGTTACTGCAGTATGCCGCACTTACCACCACTTGTTCTCTTGTTGACACAATGTAATTATATTGTTATTGTTTCAATAACTCCACAAGATGACACACGGTGAGAATGTAGCATTAGACTAAAGCCCTGCGCAGACTGTGCAATTTCATCCGTCTCTTATGTTTATTATATGTCCGATTGTGATTGTGGTAAAATCATGTTCAAACTGTCAGACTGGTTGAAAGATGAGGCTGTGTCCTTTATCAGCCGATGCCGACACACAGTTTTAATATGGTGTCACAGGAGCAAAAACAAGCACATGGGGTCGTATCACTACAGAGCAGCCATCAAACTGCATGAATATGCCACAGATTGCTGACACTGCCATGAGTTGGCCCGGAGGCTCGGACTCGAGGTAGAGGCATGTAATTGGCCATCCATGACCCTATCTCACAATGACACTAGACTGCCGATCATCATTCACAATGTACACATTTTGTCTGCAATGGCCTAAAGTTGGCAAAGACACAGTGTGGATGTGGCATAAGCTAAGGTAAAGTAAACTGCTGCTCCTCTGTCTCCATACTGTATGGATGGGAGTGTCAGTCAAGCCCCTGAATGGCCACTAAACAGCTGAGAGGAGGCTCGGAGTGGCGGCAAGGGGAAGGGAAGGGAAGAAGAAGAGGGAACAAAAGGCAGTTTGTTGTGGCTGATGTGTGATAAATGCAGCCGGTTTGGGGGAGTTTTCACGCTTGTCGGAGCAGGTCATTATGCAGGAAATGCTGCTCGCTCGGCCCAGACCGGCCCTGGATCCGTTTACTGAGACGCATGCAACCAACGGTGTGTGTTTTCCCCTAAATTGCTTAGCAACCCCTGCACCCCTCCCCCCAAACACACACACAAATACAGAAACACACACACAGAGACACACAGACCCCTCGTTGCATGTCCCCTGGGGCACACTCACACTGAGCAGCCGCTTCTCAACTATAATATCTCAACCAAGACTACATGTGGAGTGTGGAGATGGGAGAGAGAAGGCATTCAAAGGGACATTTAGATGTGGGATGAAGAGGCAGAGAGAGAGAGGGAGAAGGACAGAATACATAGTATCGGGTTTAAAACAATCCAGTTCAGTTCTCAAAGTGAGGCATTTTCGGGGGGAAACAGACCCAGATAATACAATGGGGATGCTGAAAGGTGTTCCTCCATGGGGGAATACTCCAATTAACACCCCAACACTAGCGTGAGCACAGTTTCAAGTTCATGCATGCAGTCTTGCTGAGTTAAATTAGCAGTTGCGTGGTTGGGGATATGGGATAAGATAGGGAGACACAGAGAATAACATAAACAGGCACAAAGATAGACACTGATATAACCAGATGGCACTTAGTAATGTGCAGTAGAGCGCATACCTCCGCCAACGCTAAGCAATTGTCAAGATATGCCAGTTCCACATTTTGGATTTTCACCAAAAGTTAATCATTTCTTCCAAGCCCCATTATCAACTTGTTTCACATCAGGAGATACACACATTTGTATGACTGTACCTGAAATGGGACATGAGATACTGTATGCCTATTCAAATTCTAGCCACTTTTAAGTATTTTAGCCAATTGTCGCAACACCATGTGGCCAATTAGCACTATATTTGTCCAGTGCCATTAGGGCTGCCCTTCTACCACTGAACCAAGTTTGGGAAAAATTGGCAGGGCAGTTATGTCTCAATCAATCATGTTTATTTATATAGCCCTTTTATACAAGCATGTCTCAAAGGGCTTTACATTGCTTCATATATACATACTATGTCATCATATACATACTACACTACATCATACTGCACACAAACACATCTATGGGCAATTTAGAGTCTTCAGTTCACCTGACCTGCATGTCTTTGGGCTGTGGGAGGAAACCAGAGCACCCGGAGGAAACCCACGTTAACACTGGGAGAACAAGCAAACTCCACACAGAAAGGACCGGGCCGGAGATTCGAATCCACGACCTTCTTGCTGTGAGGCAACAAAGCAACAGTGCTAACCACTGAGCCACCGGTGCCTCCATGTTGTCTGATTGGGCCACTAATGGAGGGTTTGACTCTTCTTATGTCTGCTGATAGACACACCAAGTTTGATGGTGTTACGTGAATGAGTTCGGAAGATATATGCCTTTTTATGAGAAGCCAAACCTACCGCTATGCCCCCCTTTGGCCAATTGGTATGAAAAGTTCATCAGTTCTTCCTTTTCCTATGACCAACCTTTCCACAAGGCTTCGTGAAAATCCATCAATAACCTTTTGAGATATCCTGTTAACAGAATGGGGCAAAAACATATCAGCCATCTCCGCTGGCAGAGGTAAAAATGTCCATCAAGACGTACTGTAGCCCACAGAAGGCTACTGAATCGTTCAGGCCAAGTTCAGCTGATCTTAAGCCACATTCACATGTGGACAGAAAAAACCGGATAACATTTATTTTCAATGAGTGACAACAATATTTTAAGACTTCCCATTAAGTCTACTGATATCCCATCTTTGATTTTGCAAGACACAATTAAATATATGCTGTGGTAGCCTCAGCACAATGATCCACCCTGTTCAACTGATTTTACCATCGAATAAAGCAGAATTACTTTTTTTTAATTAATGCCTGTCATGTGAATGCAACATAAGGAAGGTGACACAAAGACGCAGGTTCACCACCACTAATGCTGACGACTTGATGTCCTGTAGGTGTTTTTCAAAGCACTATGGTACATTGTTTTTTTTCACATATTTTCCCACATAGAATGTGTCACATATAACACAACATATAATCAACAGATGTTGATTTTATCGCCAGTGTCTGCGGCTTCTTTCACGACGTCGACACGGTGTCATATGCGCTGGGATACCAGGACACATTTGCATGACATACACACCTGTCGTTCGCAATACACACTAAGACAACACATCGCTGTAACACAATATGCAAGTAAAACTCAGGAGAGTAATGTTTCATTACACAAAGAACAGAAGGGGAGGCAAGTGAGGGGGGGGCAGACAGGCGCACAACTAAAGTAAAAGCCATCAAAATGCATATTTGTTTACAGATTTGTGTAATAAGGAAAACATATATGCAAACAAATGAATTTGCCTGTGGTTGTAACTGTGTATCAAGATCATCACTTACAAGGCCAGATCTCCCCTAGCCCTCTATGGTAGCCATCCATCATGCATTATTAAGGAAAATAGAATCCAAACAAAGCAGGAACAATACTTTGGAATACGTTTATTTTTTGTTTTTTTGTGCTAAGCACTGAGCAGCAGATCCAAGTACTCAGCCGATGTTGGCTAATTACAAAGCATTTGATCGCTATGCCCCCAAGATCTGCAATTATAACCTTGGTTGAAAATTAGGGAAATATTTAATAATTAAAAACAGTGGAATGAAGACAATCTGAAAATGCTAATGGTGACGATCCACCTGTGTGTGTGTGTATGTGAGAGAGCTGTTTTAGGTACTGAACAGGACAGGAGGCTGATTTAACAAACCCACTGCCCTCCAGCCACAGCTGCCCTCGCTGGAGGGAGATATCAAAGAAATAAGGAAACGTACCATTTCCCAAGGCTGCACCAATCATAGCATACTTCCAGCGCTATAACTGGAAAGAAAGTTATCGTAGAGGGATACTATTTAGTCACACTGCTCTGAGGTACCTGTAGCTCTAGCTCTGCTGCAGTGCTATCTATGCTGAGATCACACAGGCACTGCCACTTCTTTCTGGCCCATCTCTCTGCAGATCGAACAAGGAATTGTCATTACCATTTTATTAAAATGTGTCCTATCAGCACCCCCCTCCCCACCATGCATCTAACCCTTTCATTTTTCCTTCTTTTTCTCCCCTCTAATTCTAATCATCATTCCCCTCCATCACTTGCTGGGTCTAATTCCCTCTCTTCCTCCATTTGCGAAGGACGTCTGCTTTCATCCTTGAGAAGGGCTTTAATTCGAAGTGTGACGCTGAATAAAGAAGGGAAAGGGAGAGAGAAAGGAAGAAAAAGAGAGTGATATGGAGAGACAGAGCAGCGGCGGAGTCGTCCGGATGTCAATCAATCCAGCGTGAGGGGCTGCGAGGGCCCGTGACTAGGGTGCGTTTGATCTGTGTCTTTCAAAGGGGAAACAGCGGAAAGGGCCATCACAGATGATTTGCCTCTCGCTGCCGGCCCCGGTGCCACTCTGACAGAGAGCAATCACAAGCAGGTTAATTCAACATCTACCTTCTTAATCTTTTTTCCCCCTGTCTCTTTCTTTTGGTCTTGTTCTGTCTACTTAGATGAAACATTGCTCTTTCCACTACCACCCCCACCCCCTCTCTTTTGAAAGAGGTAGAAATCACAAGTGCACTTTCAGGGCATTTTCAAACCACCTATAGTCTCTTTGCTTTGGTCTTAATCAGAGGAGCTGTTGTTTGTTGCATCTACGCATTGGTTTGGTTACATTTCACAAGTCAAAATTTCAAGTTTCGTCTGGGGTAAAGAAACATGGAGCGTCAGCATCAGCTTCATTTGTAGATCATCGCATTTGCTGTCATTTTTTGGTCCGTATCTGTGGTATGTAAGCAGAATGTGAATTTGAGTGTTTCTAGATGACATCTCGAAAATGTGTTGCTTCACTTGATTGGAGGAAGAGGGCGCGCTCCCTCCAAATGACTTTGAAGCCACGCTCTAAACACGACTCATCCGTAGCTCATAGAACTCATAAAACCCTTAACCCATGCTTCACTGCATATTTAACCCATAATGCACAGTGCTACCTGTAGTTGGGTGGAATCATGGTCAGATCATGTTCACCCTCAAAACAAAGCTCCAGACTTGGTTTGGAAATGCACTGAGAAATCTCCCACGGTCTTTGTACATTTGTTGTTTTCTCTTATGGCGACGCAAACCGAACTAAGGGGTTTTAAATAACTGCTCTAATCTAACTAGGTGCGAAAACGCCCTCAAACATGCCCTTTTCTATGCGAAGGGTTAGACATGTAGGAGGATGACCAGAGGTGAGGGAAATTGTGGGGTGAGAAGGTAGGGAGAGGCATAAAGGTGTGCTGGGGTGAGAGGTGAGAGGTGAGAGGGTAGGGGAGAATGTAAAGGAGGAAGGTGTTTTACAAGTGTGCAGTAAGGTGAAAGGCTGGTGGGGAGAGTGAGGGTAGGAGGTGGGGGTGAAGGAGAATACAGTAGAATAAAGAATAAAGTTTGGAGGAGAATACGGATTATGCCAACAATAAGTCTGTTTTAGACACAAAAAACTTTAAGAGTCAGCACTCAAGGACATAACCCAGATCAATTCGGTTTCCACAGGAAACAAACCACAGTCTAGCCAGAACCACCTCTTTCCACTGCATAGTTTACCGTATACCTCCATATTCCAGTAATGTCCCTGCCTGGCCTCTCTCCTAAGGTACCCCATCCAACTCTGCTGCTTTTATGTAAGGTCAGAGGGATAACAGGATAAAGGCTGTCCTCTCTGCTCCTCTAAAGGACAAGCACTCTGCCGATTGGATTTGGTGGCCTTCAAGGACGAAGGAAGAACACTGGGATACAAAGGAGCCAATAGAGAAGGAACAAGATTTCATCTGTCTCTATGGCCTGAGTGATTGGCAGGGACGGCTAGACCAGCAATCGTTGAGCGCTGCCTCTTTGTGGATGTTTGCCCTCCATCAGCAGTGAATAGCGAGGCTCGGTCTACCAACAATGACACACCTGAGTATTTTGGGAGATCTGACCCCTCTGGTATAGAGCTTGAGGAGGGTTGCTGGTGCAGTCAGGTGGTAGTTTAATTCTGTATAATAATGTATTCAAACGTTTGTTTGTTTGTGTGTGTATATATGCATGGGTGTTTATTACAATAAGGTGGAAGGCATGTGTTTAGAGAAGCAATTTAGAAAGTGAATGAATAATGCTTTCCCAATTAACTGTTGTGGCGCCCTTGGGCAAGGCACTTAACCTCCAACTTCTCCAGTAGAGCTCCAGAAGAAAACTGTGGTTGTACTGGGCAGCTCCCAGTGCTGACATTAGAAGACTGTGGTTGTACTGGTCAGCTCCCAGATGTGAATGTGTGTAACTGTATGCAGGGCTCGAAATTAACTTTTTCACTTGGTAGCACTGGTGCTCCCAACTTCAAAAGTTAGGAGCACCAGCCAAAAATTAGGAGCACCAACTTATGTAAAAACATTTTTTTTAATAAAAAACAACATAACAGTACGGCTTACAAGTAACAAAAAACAGTGAAAGTAGCCTTAAAAACGCATGATAGGCCACAACTGGGGCTTTACGCAATATCCTGGCTCTCTGTCCCTCTTTCATCCATCTCTTCACTGAGACAGAGGTGTCCAACGTCTCCAGAGGAGGATCCTCTACACTGATTCAAATCAGATCTTCAACCGTGTTTGGGTTTAATGCAGATCTGATGTCCGACTTGATGCGCTTCAGTATGGAGAACCCCGTCTCACACTGCGCCGAGGACACAGGCAGGACCAACATGGTCCTTACTAGATGAAGGATGTTCTGAAGCTAAAATAATGTAAATATCATCTCGGTAGAAGTTTTCAGTGGCAGCATAACAATACAGCCATTTCTTAATGAAATACAATCCAACTGTAACTAGTTGGTTTTTATATGGACTTTTAACACAGAAACATTCAGAAGAAGATATTTTGATT
>OMOT01077256.1:0-12166 GCA_900312575.1 Acanthochaenus luetkenii | reverse complement strand
TACATGTCATACCGTTGGCGGAGGCAGCCATGCAAGGTACCAACCTGCTCAACGGGAGTAATTCAGGGTTAGGTGTCTTGCTCAAGGACACTACAACAGATTTTCTTCCCGGGAGGAGCTGGACTCGAACCGCCGACCTTGCAGTTGCGGGGCGGGAACTCTACCTCCTGAGCTACTGCCGCCCATAACACCATGCACCACACTACACACAAACATATATTTGCATGTCTTTTTGACTGTGGGAGGAAACCGGAGCACCTGGAGGAAACCCACGCGAACACGGGGAGAACATGCAAACTCCACACAGAAAGGGCCAGGCGAGATTTGAACCCAGGACCTTCTTGCTGTGAGGCAACAGTGCTAACCACTGCGCCACCGTGCCGCCCAGTATAAAGATGTTTTTCTTTTTTCATTTGAAACTACCGTACTCAACTGTGTCCAATGGGGCTGTTTACAGTTGTCATGTGTCATGGTGCTTGCAAGATGATTGACGCAGCCATCGCCCAATGCAAGACTTACTTCCTAGTCACGTAACTTTCTCTCCTTCAGTCAGAGGATGGAGCGAAGCGTCTAAAGCTGAGTGACGGCAATGCTGCAGCAGCAGTAGCAGGTCCTGTTCCTTTGGCCAGTATGATCAAACCAGGAGGAATCAGGAGAAGCACCCGGCACAGGAAACTCAGAGGAGAAAAAGCACTTATCGTCTCAGCCAATCAGACCCTTAAGGAGCTGAAAATACAGGTGAAAGCTCAAAATGAGTTTGAAATACAGTCTTTTGTAGAAACTTGAAAGTTTTAAATTGAATAGAACAAGATTAGGGTTAGCCTAATATCAGTTTGCCGATATATGGAGCTAATATTGGGACCTTTATAAAAAATTGGATAAGGTCTAGTCATTGTCGTCCATCTTTGATAAGTTGGATATGATGCAGTTTGTTTGAATACATATTTATAATAGAATTGATCAATAATACGCTAGTTGTCTATTTGGAAGCCCTTAACTTGAACAGATTCTAATGCAAAAATATATATAAATAAATGTGTTTTTTGTGTTTTGGCATGAAAATTGTCACATTTAAAGATACTGATTATCTGCATAAGTGATCAGCTATCAGCTGCTTCAATTAATTATATACCTTCACAAACCCATATTTGTCAAACCCTAAACAGGATTAAGTGTTTGAAAAGCTGCTGACAAAATCTCATGGGTAGGAGTTGGCCTTGCGGCTGCTGTTATGACTGTGACTCCTCTGTTGTTTCTCTAACAGTAATCAATTGGAAATTAATCAATTTCTTTCTTTAAATATCAACTAGTTTAAAATATAATACCGTTCAAACATGTACATTTTTTCTCACTAATGAGCAATGTTGCCCTACTATTCTGTAATTACTAGGGTTTGGGTGATTGGACGAATAAATGTGGGTATTGGTGATAGACTGAATACATTGCCAGTAGAAAGTTAGTTTTTCCCACTCAGGGTTTGCTGCAGCGTTTGACAAGCATAGATAGCTGCCTTAACAAAATAACACCCCGTCTTGACCCCAAACATAAAAAATTAATTGAGACCAAAGCCATGTTGAACACAGCATCTCACTGTGACCTGTGCTGGCCAGAATTGACATTGCAATGAATGAGGAGCAGCTTATTTTTGGAGTGAGCATCAAATCGTGCAAGTTAAATGAACTGTTACAACTTAAGGTACCGTTAAAGACAAAACATCAGTGTATCCTCAGTTTGCGAGTAAGTCCGTTAAGTAAGCTCGTTAGCAACCTCAATTTATTTCCTTCATGCCTTTTCTTGACTGGGAGGACTTCAACTATTGTTTAAAATGTAAAAACATGATTCCTCGCACATTTAAATGCTATGACACTATCACCCAACCTTAGTACTTACAGGTAATGGTAGTCTGTATACTGTATTCACAAGAATACCTCTTAACTGTGGCTTGTGGTCCTGTAGATCATGCACGCCTTCTCCGTGGCTCCGTTTGACCAGAACCTCTCCATTGACGGAAAATGTCTAACAGACGACTCTGCCACACTGGGCAGTCTGGGCGTCATCCCCGAGAGCATCATCTGTCTCAAGGTACATTAGACAGCAGCTCACATCCATTTTAACTTCAAATTATGCTTTGACATTTTGAATTTTAGTGTGCTATTTGTCTTCCATGTACATGCCAAAATTTGTGTAAAAGGTTTCTACACTGCTAGATAGATTAAAATGGATTGTTAGCGTTTGTCAGTGAAAACGCAGACTCACAATGCTTTCCAGCACAAGGACTATATCACACAAATATCACACGAAAATAGGGTTGGGCCGATATATGTTGTCACCGGACATTAACGATGAGCTGTCACTGCCTATGTGACTTTTTTGTTTAGTTTTTTTTCTTCATCAATATAATATTTTGAAAAAACATTTTGCTTTTGCTTTCCCACTATGGAGTTGTTTAACTACCTTAGTGACTTCTGCCAGGAAAATTGATGTTGATCCTCCAGCTCTGTCTCTACCATAGAGGGTGGGTTAGTCGGGTTCAATAGTTCTCCTTCCACCGTCCAATTACATCCCCAGTTGAGGTCAGCAGCGTCCCATCCTTGCTGTACACAGCTTGGATGGTTCCCCGCTTGCCCACCTGATGTGCCGGATGGTTTTCCAGAAGCGCCTTGGTGCCGACCTAAAGTCCTTCTCCATGGCTTCTCCGAACTCCTCCCACACCTGCTGCTTCACCTCTGCCCATTGGTACCTTGCAACAGCCTCCAGAGTCCCCCGGGATAACATATTCCGGAAGGCCTCCTTCTTCAGTCAGACGGCTTCCCTGACCACCGGTGTCCACCATGATGTTCAAGGGTTACCGCTCCTTGAGGTACCTAAGACTTTTATACCACAGCTCACAGCCACAGCTTCAGCAATGGGGGCTTTGAACATCGACCACTCTTGTTCAATGCCCTCAACCTCCACAGGGATGTCAGAGAAACTCTGCCGGGGGTGAGGGTTGAAGGTCACCTGGACAGGGGCCTCCTCCATACTTTTTTCAGTTCACATATGTTTGGGCTTACCAGGTCTGTCCAGAGGCTTCTTCGTGTAGCCGACCCAACTTTCCAGTGTCCAATACATGCATACGATAACAAAATAGATCAACTACCTTCGGCCTAGGGTGTTCTGGTACCATGTACACTTATGAGCATCCTAATGCATGAACATGGTGTTCTATGGCCTATGGCCATGAAGGGTGGGTCATGACCGAAAGAACGAGATCGCGGATACAAGTGGCCGAAATGGGTTTTCTCAGGAGGGTGGCTGGCATCTCCGTTAGGGATAAGGTGAGAAGCTCAGTCATCTGCGAGGGACTCGGAGTAGAGCCGCTGCTCCTTTGCGTCGAAAGGAGCCAGTTGAGGTTGTTCGGGCATCTTGTAAGGATGCCACCTGGTCGCCTCCCTAGCGAGGTTTTCCAGGCACGTCCAGCTGTAAGGAGATCACGGGGCAGACCGAGGACTAGGTGGAGGGATTATATGTCCACTCTGGCCTGGGAACGCCTTGGGATCCCCCAGTCAGAGCTGGTTAATGTGGCCAGGGAAAGGGACGTTTGGGGCCCCCTGCTGGAGCTGCTACCTCCGCGACCCGACTTCGGATAAGCGGTTAAAGATGGATGGATAGCAAAGGGTCTGAATACTTGTGTAAATGTGATATTTCTTTTTTTTTTTTTTTATGAATTAGCATTATGTGTTTTCGCTTCGTCATTATGAGTTATTGTGTGTAGATTGATTGCAAACAAATAAATGACATCAATTTTAAATTACGTCTATAACCCAACAAAGTGTAGAAAAGGTGAAGGGGTCTGCATACTTTCCGAAGGCACTATATATATATATACATATGTGTGTGTGTGTGTCAGTGAGAGTTTTCTGGTGCTTGTGACACATCTGTCTCTTCCCCAGTCGTCCTTGACACAGTTTCCAGTCCCAGCCGAGCCCTGCGGGGATCCCACAGCCATGAAGCATTCTCCACCTCATCAGTCCTCCGCTCTCCCCTCGGAAATGTATTGACCACCTCCTCTCCCCTCCTCTCCTTTCTTCTCCTCCACTGCTCCTTCATTCCCTCTCTCTCTCTCTCTCTGTCTGATCTAGATTGATTTTATTGTTTTGCCTCTTGTCCTGAAATATAGTCTTAAGTCTGAGGGCGAGTTGCACACATTAACAATTATGTTTGTTTCTTTGAGGAAAGAGGGAGCGAGGAAGAAAAATACAGAGGAAGAGATGGAGGGAGGGTATGGGAGAGAAGAGGGATAATTTCACTACAATTTAATTCACTAGAAAGTATCACAGTTAGAGAATGTTTCACTCTCACCACTATTATATCTCCATGTACAGTACTAGTCAATAACAATAACAATCTTCCCATGAGGGTCTTTGGTAATCCTGATCAAATGGGGGTACCGTTTCTAGACACCTTGTATTTGAGTTAAAGCTGATCTTCATTTTTTTCTGATAGCCACAGGCTGGGGATCCTCAGAAGTGATTTAAAAGATTATAGTGATTCTGTTCATCTAAACTCTTCAGACAGGTTGTTCCAAAGCTTGAAGTCCTTAGTCCTGGCAATAGTAATAGTAGCAGTAATAATAATAGTTGTAGTACTAGTGGTAGCAGCAGCAGTTGTAATAGTAGTAATAGAGCAGCAGCAATAGTAGTGGTAGAAATTGGTAAAAACCCGGTCACCTTTAATCTTCAGCCTAGACTTTGGCTCGTAAGGGGTTAAAAGGTCTGTGATATAGCTGTGGGTTCAGACCTAACTGTGCTTTTAAAGTGATCAGTAAAATTGCCAGAAATTAAGTGATCTGATTTGGTCTGTTTGTACCAGTCTTGTCAGTCAAAAAGTGTTCCTCTATTAACCTTGAGTGCACAAGAGGGGGAAACTCCAGAAGGAGGCTGTAGGTGGGTCAGCTCAGAGCAGTGCAAAGTTAGAGAGCCAGTGGCCTAGATAGACATCCAGCAGCAGGGGGGGCTAGTTTTGGCCTGGCCCCATGGTAGCTGGCTGCAGTCAGATAGCAGGTGGCTATAGAGGATGGTGCCATGGTCCTCCAGGGCTTGGCCACTAACCTAAATTTCCTGCTCATGTCCATTGTTTCACCTCTATACAACAGTGACCCGGTCTCAGGTGCTGATCCAGAACCTGAACCCCCTCAAGACATTTCAGAGTTATCAGCGATAATAAGCATCTTCATCAATCCCCTTCAATCCCCCTCGTTCTGTCTTTTCTATTGTTCAGTATGACATCTGCTGGCTGCCTGCCCATGTTCTTTGTCTGAGCCACGCGGCGTGACCATGCTGCTAATGTTTCCACAGCCAATAGATGGCGTTAAAGAGGAGTGTATAAGTTGATGTCTGGTTCACATGTATTGCTCTCCTAACCCAGACAAAGAGACCAGAGGTACAGACAAAGGCTGAGACAGGCTTTAACAGGCCTAGATTAAGTTTCACAGAGCAGGGACCAATGTTTGACATATATTGTTTGAGCAACACTGCATCGATGATGAAATGTCACCTAAGATGATGCTTGTACTAAACATTTAACAGTTCTGAAATGAAAATGACACAGATCAGCCAATGCAATAACCACTGAGGGAGGGAGAGAGACATATCTATATAAAGGGAGTACATTATAATGAACACCAGAATTACATTGTTATTGAATGTCTATGTATTACATTATTGGGCATAACACTGATATTTATTTATTTTTGTTTAATTACTACTGGTCATCTGTCTATAATATTACTTCAATTGATACTATATTGCTTTGGCAGCATGGATTTATTGTATGGAATTAATTTTGTTTAAGTATTAAAATGCAAGGGAATTTAGGATTGCAAACCAAAAAACAATAATAGCAAACCAAAACTATGAACATTGCAGAATATGACAACGTGCAAAAATGTGAAAGGCAAACAAATCAGATTTGAATCAAAACTCATTCTTTGCTAAATACATTTTAAGTTTAGTTTGAAACAAATAAATAAAATGTAATCGTTTGATGTCTTCAGTTTCACTCAGATTGCATTTCCTGGATTTTGCTTTGTGCTTCTTAGTATTACGTTTGCACTTCTCCGTTTTTGGTTTGCGTTACTTGGACAAATGTTCAGGGGTCGGGGCTTTGGAGTGGTTGGGTGTGCTGCTCTTGTATTGGTCAGATCAAAGGTTGATTGACAGGCTTCTCAAGGCTTTCCTGTCAGCTCCCTTGGTTGAAAGGAGATTCGGTGTTGTCTACAGCAGGTTCAACAGGATTCTGCGGTCTCTGGAAATTTTATTTTAAAATCAACAGCATGCAACATGTAATGTTTCTTTTAACTATATTTTAGTGTTATTTAATGGAACACAATCTAGAAAAATGCAGTTACTAGCCTGGTAGAAAACACCCTTTCCAAAGCTTTTTGATGAACGAGTGCTTATAACATAATTAGCTAAAAAAGTAAAAAAGTATTTGTGAAGACAATGTTATTCGCAGTTATAATGTTATTAGACATGGCAACTTTTTGTAGATTATCAGGCTGAGGTCCCATCCCACCCCTCCTCCCTCTACCACTGCCGGTCCCAGCCAAGCCCAAATTCCCTTCATGCTGGCAGCTAGAGGAAGGATGACGGAGGATAATAATCCAAAAGAACCGATAAGAGTATCGATAAAGTACCGAACTGATAAGCAATATCGATAAGAGTAGTAGTATCGATACAATCCTAATGATACCCATCCCTAAACATAACACATTTACATAATAAATAAAAACCTAACCAAACTAAAGTAATTTTACATTAAATAACAGTTACAGTTCTAATACTAAATACCAAGTGCTAACTTCTACTCTTCTACAAACTCTTGTACTTCAACAACTATTTAGCAGAACTATTATAAACATGTCTATCATATCATGTGGCAGTGGTTGTTGGCGGTGGGTGGTTAATTTCAATAGAATTAATTACTTGTCTTTACCTACAGTACAGTAACGGCAGCGTTTCCAGTGGTAACAGGGGCAATATGCCAGTCTTTATAATGCACCCATGTTAATTCTCTATCTGAGAGTTGAGCAGTGTTATACATCTACAATTGAAAAGTGTTACTGTTCACAAAATACCATTACTAACACATGCGAGTTTGGAGCAAATTGTAGAATTTTACGTTTTGTTTTCTCAACGGGAGGCTCTCTCGGGTTCTGGTCTACTGGTGCGTCACAAGTGACAGACATGACGTGATGCGCGCATTAGGCGAATTAGAGATCACTTCCATTTCGGAACACCAGAGGGTAGATATTTAAATCGGCAGCTCAGGCATTGTATTGGAAAGTGGTAGAGATGAGGCACTGAAATCTGCATTGCGATTAAGTCCGGTAGGTACCGGTCGTATGGGAACCAGTGCCATACTGGTACTGGGTTTCGGTACCCAACCTAGTCATTGTAGTGGTGTTTTTTGTTTAGTTTTTTGTCTCCATCTTTAGTGCTAAATGCTCATTGCTGTGGTGTTTCTGCACTGCACTTCCCAGAGGTCATTTGTCACGACTCTGTCTAGACACCCCTCTCAGCCCTCTGCTGTTGCCCATTTAGACCAGCAGATGGCCCCTGTGTGTTTCCCACGTGCCCCTTGGTTCCCCAGCTGTGTTCAATCATGTCATTAGTCCTACTGTATTTAGTCTCTGTTTCCCTGTGTGTCTTTTCTGGTTTGTTTGTCTATCTTGTCTATGTTTGCCTGTTTCCACGTTCTAGCCGCTACCTCGTGTCTAGTGCTGGTCTGTTTTGTATGCCCTGTGCCTTTACCTGTCTGCCTTCCTGCCCTGGAATAGACCTGCCCGTTTATACCAGGAACCTCCTGCCTCCTGTGTCTGCGCTTGGGTCCTACCTTGAATACTGTGACATCACCTGTCAATCAAAGTGTGTCCAGTACTGTGACGTCTTCTTCTTCCTTGGATTTTCTGTTGATGAAGTTTGAGTTTTTGTTGGCGGCGCTCTGTTCTGTGTCTGTTCAGCCATGGTGGCTATCGCTGCTCATGATAACTACCCAGTTCTTCTTCTATTTATTCCAAACAAATCTGAAATGGAAACGCATCACTTTCTGTGTACCAGATTATTTTTCCCCCCGTGAAAGACCTACTAGAGGCCTCATTTATAAAACTGTGTGTAGATTCCTCACTAAAAGGTTACATGCACACAACAGACGAAAAGTATGTACGGACAAACATAATCAGATTTATATAACTATGCATACGCACACCGGCATGCAATTCCCCCTTTATAAATCCCAATAATCTTTCAAAGTACGCACATGCACAAGCCTTTCAACTCACACAATTAACCATAGATGGTTAATGAAACGCCCTTAATGAACTGATATGCATGTCATTCCATTCTTTGTGTGAGAAAATGGCAAAGCCAGAGCAAGACAGAAAATATAAATTTCCCTGGAGGCCTCAGTTTGGGTATCGACAACCAAAAAAATTGTTCTGTGGCAACATGTCACAGCAGCAGTTAATGCTGCCAGCTCTTGAGAGCCGGACGCTTTATCAAAATAAAAAGGAAATGGTGTGATATAAGCGCATTGCTGTGCATCGACACAGTGTCAGTGCCACTGGCAGGGGCGAGGGGACACCGGAGCTCTCCTCTTGTTGGACGTCTCACCTCGATAACGGGGGAAGCCAACTTAGTGGCATTGTGCTAGAAAAAGAGGGTGACACCAGCATGGAATTAGAGGAAGATACTGCGGCTGACCCAGGTATTGATAATGTGCCTTACCACGCATTCCAATTTCCATACACACAACAGGGTTAAGAACAAACTAGACTCGTTTTTTATTCTCATTTTCTGACTCGGGGTATCAGACAGTGGGTGTCTGTGCACCCGTCCACAGCATCTCCAATGCACCCTGTGTGTCACAAAACCATAACACATTGTTATTTTATTCTATTGGGACATTCAGTCCAATTGCTTAACACAAATTGGGGCTCTGCTAAAAGACTGTAATGCACTTAATTGAGACTAATTCACACCATATGAGGCTATAATGAAATGTAGATGCTTTTTGGACAAACTAAAGCAACAAAGACAAGACACTATTTAGTTGTGGACGTTTTTATGACAGAATATTGTTACTAGAGGGCTTTCTAATTTGATGTGGAGTTAGTTGAGTGTAAAGGCTATTTTTGCTTCATTTCACTGCTTTGCATTGATAAATCTAACAATCTGCAAACACTTTTCGGGACGGTTTTGTGCGCGTGCAATGTTTTAGGCAATAATACATGCAAAAACAGCAAGTGTAAAGCTTTCATGAACTGGCTATGAGTTGAAGTACTATTGTGTCATATCAGGCAGCGATAGAGAGTAGTAAAACAGACCCGTATTTACTTTAAGGCCTTAAAAACTAAAAAATGTCTTAAATACAGTTGTCAGAAGTCACCAATTTGTTTCACCATATAATAGTTAAATGTTTTTAAATTAAGTTTAGTTTTGATGCAAATATGAAATTGGATGTCAATATTGACAATTGTTTTACATTGCTGATATTTATTAGCAGATATTTATTAGCATAGTTGGACAATAAAGCAGGTGAAATAAGGCAAATAGCAAGAATTGTGTAGTTTGCCAAAAGTTGTGCATGGCACTGCAGTAGTGTAGTTTTTTATTTTCTTACATTATATTACAGTACTTGCACTTTCAGGTTGGTCACAGTAAGTTTGACCCACACTCTTA
The DNA here is from genome assembly GCA_900312575.1 of Acanthochaenus luetkenii. NCBI lineage: Eukaryota > Metazoa > Chordata > Actinopteri > Beryciformes > Stephanoberycidae > Acanthochaenus > Acanthochaenus luetkenii. Next base: position 2,447 of record OMOT01077256.1, on the reverse strand, counting down.
GATTAATACAGAACAAGGTTAATACAGTATGCCGATGATGTGATGAAAACACATCTGCTTTAATAAACACAATTTGACCCAATTTCTTTTAGTCCTTTTCCTTTTTTCCTATGTTGCTCTTTTATAGTTTCAGAATTTTAATTAGTTATGTTCAATTAGAAATAGGATGTTTTTGACAGATTTTTGTTACTTTTGTTTTAAATTAGTCTTAAATTTAATTTCAGGTAGCATTTCAAAGGACTTAAAAAGTCTTACATTTAGCTTTATGAAGCCTGCAGATTCACTGACATCACAGCCTCCTACCTTTCCTGAGTCATACATCTCTGTTGCCAGGACTGAAAAATAAATATATGACTGTTAAAGGAGAGGAGCAAAAGTTCTCTGTGATGTATTTTTCTTTCTGTTTCAAATAAATTAAGATAGCTGGGGCCCCTATTCCCTTTGGTGGAATAGCAAAGAAATCAACAAGGATCTGATATTTCTGCTGGAGTGGAAAATACAGGGCACTTTAATGGCACTGAGCCTCAATCCCACATATCAATCATACAGAAAAACAGGAAGCCTCTCCACCAGGCCAGGCCCCATTGCCTCACCACCCCTCTCCCCGCTTCGCATGGACCCACAGATGTTTTGGGAGTTAATAGTGTGTTTATTCAAAGATGGGATAGAACAAAATCTCTGTTTTTTTGGTCATTTCTGAGATCCTGGATCATCTCATCCAAGCCAAGCTAATTTTAGGTGAGCAAACGGGTTTAGTTTTTTCTCTTTTGGGCCTGAATGCTACCTTGTGGTGACGAGGATGGCTTGGATGGACACAGTGGTTCATATTGTTCACTTGTTGATGGCTCACCACACATCCTTGGCAGAAAGACTAGACTCCAGGAATGAGGGGTCTGTACTTAGCTAATTAATTACTAATAATCTTCTGTTGCTGTTGTTGCCTTGCCATCTCTAATTGGAAACACCACCAGTCCTGCTTTGTTGGCTATTGTACTCAGGATTTTGTGCATGTTGTCCTCCTAGAGATCCAGAGTAGCACATGTTTGGCTGATGTTTTTCACCACATGGGTCCAGTTGAACAAAACAACAAGTCTGGTATTAGCCACTATCATTCCTTGAGAGAAGCTATTTCTCAGATTACACAAATTAACACAAAAACATAGCAGGATGCATGCATGTGTTTGGGGAAACATGCCGTCATTGAGGTCTTAGGATATTATACTTTTTTTGAAGAAATCTTAAAATTATATTGTTTGGCAAAGTGGTGCTTAGTTTTGACCGGTATGCTATGGTGATGCTTTTTCAGGACACAAAGCACCCAGTGGCTTATGAAACTATACAGACACACACACACACACACACACACACACACACACACACTCAGTGCAAGCCCCAGAATGCCAGTGAAATGGCCATCTGAAGGCTGTAACACACTTCAGCTGTGTGGTTTTTCACTGTGGCAATGAGCTGCATTATTACACTTTTACATGCACACTCAACCACGTCTTTTGTATGTATGTTATTGGACATATGGGATAGAAAGATGAGGAAAATCCTCCAAAGTGAGGACATTTTGCTGGTCCTCACTTCTACATGGGGTTATTTGGGGTTTAGGACTTGGGTTTAGCATTAAAGGATAATCCAGTTATTTTCAATCTGAACCTTACTTTCCTAGTTTTTACCATCATAACGATTGATTGTGTTCAGGATTTCATCACTTAATTGTAAAGCTTTACATTCCTCCAGGTCGCCAGGAGCGCTGCTGTCCAATACACACACAGGGCCAACATAACAGCTAAACCCAAAAAGCTATTAAAACATGCTCTTTCAGCACAACACTCACACTGCAGTTAAACATTTAAATTACGATTGAATGGTTATCATGACGTTTAAGTTATAATTAGGGATGCCCCCGAAACCCGGTTCTAAATGGGAACCGTTTCTAAATTAGTAAAAACTGGAGTATCGATAAGATCCGACGTTATCGGTTCTGCTATCGGTTCTTCTATCGGTAGGTACTCGAAATATTATGGAGTGAGATTTATATTGTGGCAAATGTGTTTTTCGAGGAATTATAGTCCCGAACAGAATCTAGTTTGCCGCTTTCTCTTCCTCTCTCTTTCTGCGCGAGGGACGGGGCTGTGCTCCGCTCTTCCACACACACACACTGAGTATGTGTATTGGTGAGCAGCACTGCTGGTGAACTGGAGGTAGGTAAAGCTCTACAGTGGAGAAAGTAATGAGATTTTGAACACAGTCAATCGTCATGATGGAAAAAAACTAGGAAAATAAGGCCCACGTTGAAAATAACCAGAATTATCCTTGGAGATTAGACTAAGGATTAGGTTTACATCAAATTTAGTTTAGGATTAGGACTTGGGTTTAGGTTAAGGGCTCAGGCTAGGCATGTAGTGGTAAGAGTTAGGGTTAGATAATTCATGTAGTCA
>OMOT01077252.1:0-15879 GCA_900312575.1 Acanthochaenus luetkenii | reverse complement strand
CACCCTTGTTGTGGATACTGTGAAGAAACCATGTTTTTATGCAACACCAGTGCTATAAAAGACTGGAGCTATTTTCTATCCCAGATATTGCCTCTTATTAACAAAACGGGGGGCTTGGTCCACAAAGCGGAGGCTGTGACGACCACCATGGTGACAGCTCTCCAGCCGGACAGCAGGATGAGCGCAAGTAACCCCCCTCTGAACTCCAACCACACCTCAGGCATGGAGCACGTCTTCCAGTACTCTTACTCGGAGAGTGACCTTCTGTACACGGACTACAGGACGCCTGCCCGGGACTCTATTCCGCTGCCCAAAGCGGTGCTCTACCTGGTCATGGCAGCTCTGGTGGTGGTGGCAGTGGCGTATGCTATAGTTGGACACCTGGTCAAAGATGTGGTTAATGACTTTGTCGGTATGTGACTCTTTTTTGTGTGCGTGTGTGTGCGTGTGGGTGTGTGTGCGTGCGTGCGTGTATTCCCCACTGGGACCACCATACGGTGCTTTGGATAAAAGCGTCCACCAGATGACAAATGTGATTTGAAGTGATAGTCTATAGCAGAGAAACTTTAGCTTCCTGTTTGACGCTGAGACACAGAATCCACACGTCTTAATCAGTAATGAAGTAACCTCTGGGTTCTTTAATAATAATAATAATATTGTATTATTATTATTATTATTAAGTAACCTCTAGGTTTTGTAATAATGGCATCTGTCCTGGATCAATTATTTCCGGTCTATTCACCGCATATCTAGTGAACAGTGCGTTGTATCATTGTAAAGCTGCCAAGCGTTGTTCATCCAGATGTGCAGTAGGCCTACCTCTCATACCAGACTATGACCTTGTGAGAGAGACGTCCTGACACACCACACTGTCAGCAAGTGTCTATGAGAAAGTGTGTATGGGAAATGGAGAGGAAGTCTACTGTTTTTCCATATTGGAAATGCTACGTATGAGTAGAATGATACTTTGAAGATAGCGAATGGACATGTCTGTATGTTCATGCCACGTCATCCCACAATATAGAGTTGAAAAACATTTGTCTCTGTCGTTTTGCTCTGTCTTTGTTAGTAAATAAGACTTAGAGGGAATCTAGAGTGCCTAACATCCTTGTTCACTTGCTCACTGCGTGTAGGTGGAGGCAGGCCTATGGTTGCGGAAGGTGATGGTGGTGAAACCAGTGAACCAGGTAAAAACGTCCACGTGGAACAGAGTCTGCAGCACTTAGCTTTGCCACAGAGACATACTCCCCTCCAATTGTGAGATCTGTCCTCCCTCACCTCACTGTAGTCCCCCTGACCTCCCCGCACACACATATACACACACGCACAGGTGTAAATGTGCAGAATGTGTGTGGTGCGACTGTTTCCTCCTCCTAAGGGGCTGGAGGGACTGTCTCAATTCTATTGTTTCCAGACGGATGCTTCACTCTTCTGACATGGTGCAAGACCAAACCAGACTACTGGTCTAGACACAAATTACATCAGGAATGAGTACTGGTTGGCACTCCAAAAACGTTGCTATTATTATTAGTAGTCGTAGTTGAGCAAAAACAAAACGTTCAATTATTGCATCTTTTTTAGTTAAATCATAACTTAGGGACCATTTGTATTTTACAGCGATTAAGATTGAGACAACTGATATTCTATCGTTACAATTACAATTACACATTTCAGGGTTTGAGTCTCGGAGTCTTGGATTTTCTGTTCATGATTCCAATTGTGTTCTTTTGGCCATCAGATAGAGCTCAACAAAAGCTTTCCAATGATACGTAACGCTCATTTTCAGCCAAGATGTCACTAACGCCCCTTTCGCACCAAACCCCTCGAATGCAACACTTGAGCAGGAGTTAGTCACTTAAAGCTAAAGCAGAGCAATGACCGGACACCGTGTAATCTGCCAGTGTATCAGTTGTGTGGGCGTGTGACCGTGTTGAAGAACACAATTCCTCCATTACACGCCTGCCGTCTGTCTGTTCTTCACACTCTCGTCTGTCAGCCTTAATCTCAGACCCTTATCTGACAGATCAATGATTGATGTGTCCCGATTCAAAAGGCTCCACCACACATGATGGGGTTGGTGCGCGGCAGACATCTCCCCAGAAACAATTTGATGGTGCTTTGCCTCTAATGGAATTACGGAGGCTGAACCCATCATAACTTTCTGTCAAATGAAGTTTTGCAGTCTTGTCCTGTTCATGTTATAAATGCGTGAATGTTATACTATGTATGTGGTCATGCTGTATACCTCCACAACCCACCGGCCCTTAGTTGTGAATGCTTGTGCTAAACCTGGGCTAAACACCCGTATTTCTTTATCGAAACAATGACTTTCACGTCAGTCAGATGGCTCTGCATTGACTGCCAGGTAACGCCAACGATGTCCCTTTGTCTCCCTTTAGATTGGGTGTTCGGCTCACGTCGAGTCACCAGCCGCGGCAAGAGTGACGTAAACTGTATCACCAACAGCGTGCATGAGATGTGTGAGTCGAGCGAAAGGCCACGATTGGTGGAAATGAACTACATGGCCCTGAACCACACTAATTGCCTGGGTTCCAGCAAACCGGAAGAGCTAGTGGTTACCATCGATGAGACGTTACAGCAGCGACCTCCAGATGCACACTCCGGGACTTAACCGTTTGATTCGCCCACTGCTGTTGTCCTGCCCTGAGAGAAATGAAACAGCACATTTGCTTGTGTTTCTTGTACAAGTGGATTAATCAGTGTGTTGCGAATCAAACCTCCATCCACCGTTTGACCACTTGCACCTTTGTACTATTGGACAAGGAACGACAGACTGCTTTGAGATGTCTTAAACTCGTGCTGGAATATTTGAAGCATCAAATGCTAATGATCTGCGTCACGTAGGCCTGGACTCCTTACTGTGCAGATGGCTGGAGCAGAAGGCAGCTTATTTGGACGAGCAGTCAAATTAAAATGGAGTATTTTTAAATAATTTGTCATCATCATGCCGCTCTTCCAAGTGGCCTGTTCATGGTAAGCCTCTAATGTGAAAGCACCACTCTGTTAATGTGACACATGTAGTTCACTGTAACCACTCTTCTACAAACAGTATGTAATCACATCTAAATATTCAATGCAGTGGTCAGAGCTTATTGTAATAATGCTACTAGCAAGGTTAAGAACGTCATTTTTAAGTTTTATTTCTTTTGACGATACAAGACATGAATAACTGTCACTTGTAATTATTCTACAATTTGTATCAAGCACCTCCAACTGCACGTAAAATGTAGTAACACCTTATGATAGTCGCTTTTTGTGTAGTAATGCTGTAATTACTGGGGTCAAAAGAAATGAGTAATTTGATTGCGTGGTAATATAATTGTATTTCGTAGTTTCATGTTAGTAGCTTGATGTGAAAAAGTGATAAATCACCATAGATCTACAAATGCACTTGAATGCAAAAAAAAAGAGTAAAGTGCCAACGCCATTATTCATATTATATATGTGTGTAAAAAGTGAATTCAACTATGAGTAATTTTCAGTATTGCTTTGAACAGCAAATGAAATGAAGGGTTATGGACATTTTTCTCGCTATTCATTTCTCTGGTTAAAATGTCTGAAAATGGTGCCACAGAAGCATCTCAAAAGAGTTCTGTGCTTGTTCGTTTTTGTAATGTTTAATATGTATTGTAAAATGGCTTTTTCCAAAGCCTTTGTTTACCTTTATTACCTCACTGTCAAGGGCTATGTACTGCTGCTGATGAGTCCGTGACACCAGTCAAAGCTTCAACAAAAGGGTTTCTTTCTGTGCATGCTCTGCTTGCTATACTCCCACTGCCCACACAACCACTGTATGCACCACATTATTGATGCAATGCAAGGGTACAGATGAAACACAACACTTTTGGGGGGCAATTGAGACTAGAATAGAATCACAAAATAGAAAATAATACACAGTCTGTTGTACCCATACCTGAAATTACTACTGTTTGTACTATACTTCTCATTTCCTCACAGATACATACAGAATAGACACTTCCACACATTCGAGGTGGAATATGGTCATGTGGTGTTTTGATCAGGAAGGTGGGGACTGGAGTACTTCTCTAAAGGGCAGTATAATAAAGATGGTGGTTGGTAGCAGAATTCTCCAGCAGTGTCTATATGAGAGATTGTTTTACAAACAGTGTGGAGGCTCACAATTTGAATTGGCAAACACGTTGAGTACTTTAACCACTTGAATACTGTCATTCACTGTTTTCCTTTCTACTTATCTAAAAAAAAAAAAAACACTCATTGGCAGAAGTGTTATTGTTCATTACGTGTTTTTGTGGATTGTATTTTTTTATTTTTGACTTTTTCCAGATATAAATGTACATTATAGACTTTTAACTCTGGGTATGTACGAACTAATAATTCCTTGGTGGGATTCGGCTATTTACTAACAAGTACTGTACCTTTAGAAGGTGATGAACTCTCATTTACACTCCTTTAGAACCCTGTTGCTTTTCCTTTCATAATGTTGCATGATGTTTTGATTTATTCTTCATTTAAAGTGTATGTTGTGGGATTATTACATAGACAGGAATGCAGAATATCCATCATTTAGCTGTTATTACCATTGACTTTAAGTAATGGGCAGATAATGATGGACTAATTTATCCTTTTTACAAAAGAATTTATGGTTGGAAACATTGGAACTAGCTGCTCTAAGTTGCCTTTCCTTACTTTGCCAAATAGCCACCTGACTTAAGTTGCTCTGTAACCTTTGAAAGTCTGTGCGCATGAGCCTGTGTGTGGCGTTGTGTCAATTTGCTCATTCATCTTTACAGCTCTATATTAACACTTTTCATTAGATGCAATACATCACATGAGATTGACTAATTAGTAATGATCATTTTACATGGACATTACTAATCACTCTCAGCATTTAAAATAGCATGCCAGATCCTTTGCTATTCAAAGTTATAAGCCTTTCATTATATTTATACACATATATATATATATATATATGTATATGCCCTCAATAGTAATGTAATCAAACAATTTCTGAAACTTTTATAAAAATAAATTAATGGATACTGTATGAATGGGCTCACTTTATTGAATAATGCTAACTTCAAGTAATAAAGCCACCATAAAAAATTACATTCACAGGAATATGACGATTCTATGATGAAACTGTCTCTCTTTGATTAATTTGTAAAACGATCATTATTTAAGGGTAAAGTTCATCCAATCCAAAGATATTTGATGACTATATTTTTCCTTGCTTGTTTGATATGTTTATTTTTTGTTTGTTTGTTTGTTTTTTGGACAGTTAATTCTAAAATCCTGAATCTGAACATAGGAGCGTAAGTTTCATTTGAACTTCACAGAAAGACAGAAAGCACACTAATGTTGCCTTTAACTTCGCAGACTCCATCCCCATTGCTCTCAAACCTGACATATACAAACATAATGATATTGATGTAAAAGTGGTATCGGTTTAGTTTTTCACCAAAAAGACTATTTATACATTTATTCACTTGAATCAAAAATGGGCAGGAATAAATAATGAATGGTGAAGTCTAAAATGCCTATTTAACTGTTAAATGTCATGAGAATAATAGCATACAAGCTGCATTTCAGTGGAGCATTACAATTACATGTCCTTAAATAATTTTGCCTCGGAAAAAATACTGCTGTAAAATGTGTGACACTAAAACCACAAAACCAATAGATGGATCTAGGGTAACCTGACCTTGAGGATGGTGTATCCTTCCAAATGCATGCTGTATTACTTATTACCCCTCCACCCCTCCCCCAACTACCTAACAGTCTTCATGCCTTAGAGCGCAGCACCTGTGCAGCTGCCCCCGTGCAGCTGCCCCCTCCTCGCCACCTGGAGAAAGTGCAAAGACTTTTCCTGTTGCAAAACATGAAGAGAGCTGCAGGGCTTGTAGGAGTCTCACCAACTAGTTCCAGTGTACCAGCGTTTCTTACCACCCTCTGTCCAAGAAGGGAGTGTTTACCTGCCTTCATAATCATTCGTGTTCCAAAGAGGGATAAAGTTACCTGCCTCAATGACTTCAGGCCGGAGGCACTAACCTCAGTCTTGATGAAGACCTTTGAGCGCCTTGAGCCGACCTTAAACGTGTCACAGCCTCGCTCCTTGACCTCCTTCGGTTTGCCTAAAGGGCAAACTGGTCAGTAGATGATGCAGTCATCATGGAGGCACACTTGGTCTTGTAGCACCCGTGTCTGGTGCCAGGATCCAATTTGCTGTCTTGAACTTGTCCCAGATCTGCTCCACACCAATCGGCCCCAGCTCATTAACTCGAAGCGTCCTCGCAGTCTTCTGCTCTAAGGACAAGCTCCAGTGTGTTGTCCAAACTGCTGACTGGGTCGCTGGCTGTCAGCTGCCCCCTATTAAAGAACTGCACGGCACCAGGGGCTAAGAAGAGGGCAGGGAGGGCTGCCACCGACCCGGCCCACTGCCCACTCAGGTAACCATCTGTTCCATGGGAGTTGGCCGCTCAGTACGACCACCTGTCACCTCAACAGCTTCTTCCCAAGAGCTGTCAGCTAACTTGACATGTCCTCCTAAGACTCACCCAGTGCAAGCCTCCACAATCTCTGGGCTCCTCTCCTCATCCAATAGAACCACTTGTATACATTATTACTGTTAGCATTTATTACCACGACATGTATTGTTAACCAAGAAGCATTTGTACGATCTTGCATCACTTACAATGTCGGTTCGAGGCGGTGACATTTCAAACTTTGCACACTACGGCACTTTTCAGCCTAATGAATGTTTTATAATCGTCGTAATTGTTTTCACGCTGAAAACACTGGACCACTGCTGGACACTCTCTACACTTCCCTCTTCGGCGGCAACCATGCTGCCGCCATACATACCTAATGCACATAGTTGATGAATATTTAATATTTAATCTCTTGTATGGACAGTGATATCTTATTGACTGTCCCTTTCCACTGTTGGTCCTGTTGTCCATATACTATCTTGTGTCGGTGTGTATGTTGAAACTCTGTACGTTGTCAATATGTCTGGGCACCAATATCGCTACACATTCATGTACATTTACTGTACTCAGAGATTAAAGTGATTCTGACTGTGATTATTGATCAATTAGATATTTACCTCTGGATCTCATGGATGATTTTTGTAGGACATGTTCTCCCTTCCTACTCATTCTGGCATGATGACCCACATAAATTCATGCTTGGGCCATTTTAAAATGTGATACAAACTACGAGGAGTGAGAGAGAACCTTGATGAAGCTGTGATTTCAATTCATTAGGGCATGATTAATTAATAGTGTTTATTAGTGATCATGTTGATGGAAGGAACCTACTAGTACTTTCATATTTTCTTGCGTTGTCTTGTTACTAACTGAAACCCTAAAAAACATACTTCATAAAAATACACTTGGATTTGAAGACAAATGACTTTGAAGTAACTTTGGGTGCATCTTGAGAGTTTGTTCAAATGTAAGCAAATTGAAGGGGGCGTTATTACAATGTTATGATCACAACTGATTGAATAAAGAGAACTCAAATGAATATCTGGATTCTATCTGCCACTTGGAATTTGCAGCCCCAAACCAGACTCAGCATGTTTACGCTGGTAAAAAACCTTTTTGGCTATTTGGCTATTTGGCCTCATTTACAGTGTAAAAATTGTCATTCTTCCCATTTGACTTTGAGAAAAGCTTTAACTAAACAAAGATATTTTTCATCATATCAACTGATGCTCCTCAACATTGGCTGTGAGAGAGAGCAAAGCACACAAAATTATTGATTGCTTGAAAATGTACTATACATATACTAGAAGGGCGGTGTGTTTGACAAGCTGCTGGTGAGTGCTTGTAGGAACATTTTGGCATAATTTTGTTGGGTATAGACTTGCAGGACAAAAGGAAAGTGTACCCGAGCGCGGTCTTTGTCATACCAGTGTGCCTCATCATACTGGTTGATGTGGACAAGCAGCATTTTGATTATAATCCATTCAATCCCTTGTCTTGATTCTAGCTTTGGTTTGTGACATCTTGAGGACCGGTGAACAAGGTGAGTCTCCCTGCGAGAACTTACGTTCCTACGTATAATATATTTTACTATGCTGCATTCTAGGTTTATTGGTTCACTATTGGTTCAAATCTAACAAAAGTGCTTCCTCTTCCCCAGCTTGCACAGTCATTGTCAGATTTAAAATTAAGATGTTAAAATGTTAAGCATCATGCGTTCAAAAGACGTGTTAAATACGTGAAAACCTTTTAAATGTGTTCAAAACAAGCTTTTGAAAACAGAAATGCCATTTGCCATTTCACTGGGTTATAAGCAGGGCAAAGATGTCCTCCAGTGGCCAAAGAGTAGAATGCCTGCAGTGACATTTTGTTGGCATATAGGCAATTTGGTTTTCATTAAAAAGTGGTGTCTATTCAAAAGGAGTGCTGTAGCATTAATCAAATTATTTAATATCCATATGAATTCAGCAAATTTGTCTAGCAAATTGGTCACTGTGGTCTTCCATGCTTGGGATTTGTTACTTTCAGAGGCAGGGATCTCTGTAAATTGCAGGGATCTCTGTAAATTGCAGGGATCTCTGTAATTTACAGAGATCCCTGCCTCTATTACAGACTGTAATAACCAAGCTTAGGCCTTGGAAAGCGAGGATCAAGCAATTTAGTTAACATGACCAAAGTATCCTTCAGGAGAAAAAGATAAAAGAGGTATACAAATGAGGAAAAGTGATTTGTTACAGATATTCAAGTGATTCAAGTGAGGTACATTTGACTTGGTAATAATAAACATTCACATAAATGCAGCCTGGATTTCAAATCATTCTTTGAAAAAGTACATTATCAACATCCTACTGTTCATTTTCCTTGTTTGTTAATGAATTGTGCATAATTGACGTGATAGGTTTTAAAGTTCCTTATTCAGTTTGATGTTTAAATCCTTCTAAATGTTTTACAAATGTCAGATTATTGAGGGATGTTTTGATAAGAATATATTGTCTGACAAAACAAGAAGAGCTTGTCTGAATCTTTGCATGGGTTGCCCCCTCAGGGTTACTTTCAAAGCATTGAAACTAATAATACTCCCACTTTCTCTTCATCCTAAACTGAAATCCAGACACCAACTCGTCCACAACCCACCACTATTTCATTTCCCCCAGAGGACCTCTGTCCCAAGAAAATCCCTGTAGGTGAGTGGTCTCAGTTCAAGCTGGCAGCCAAGGGTATAATGGAAGATGGCCCCTGCTCACCACTTTCCAGAAGGAGCTGACCAGCTGCCAGCATGAACAAAGTCATGGATTTCTGGGAAAGAGCTGTAATTAACCGGCTGGCCAAGGACCAGGACATGCAGGAGGATCAGCCGCATGGAGCTGTGGCCAGACGAATTGAGGATCACAGGAGATGAGCACCAGCCTCTGTCAGACGGCAACAAGGCACAAAAAGCACGGGAGAAGGAGGTCACCTCATTTCATTACGTCCACGCCACCCTGAACCAATCTAGTTTTGTCCAATCTCATGAAACCAAAATAAATTGGATAAGGATGAATTAGTTAGACAAGAATGATGTGACAGTTTAGCAAACATTGCTGAGATAGTGAGTAACAAAGGCCAAGTCTTGCCGGACAAAATGGTGGCATTGTGAAGAAGAAAAACAGGCAAGAATGTTGAAGAGAATAGTCTCCGGCTGGAAACAGAAGGCTGAAAATCAAAAGGTGATGTTTGAGACTTTGGACAATCCGTGAAGAATCAGACTCACAATATCTGGATCCACTCTGACCCACACTAGTTTGGTGCCCTTTTGGAGAAGCCAGTTCCTGTGGACCACAACACAGACTAAAGCTACGCAACACTGAGGTTGGCATGGGAGCCACTTCCCTTATTTTTCCTGCCATTACCTCATCAGCCCAGAAGGAACTTGTGTCCAATGAAGATAAGGTTACAATTAAGGCTCTTGTAGAAGTACTAGTGAGCGATGAGAAGACAATCATTACAAGACTGAATGACATCGATTATGAAAGTCTAACAAAAATGATTTGGAGTCCAAAATGCAGTTGAATGAATTGTTTAAAAAAAAAAAGTAAAATGTAGCAATGGCTACATTTGCATGAACAGTTTTGCACATTGAAACTGAAATTGAGTCATGGGAATAATACAATAACTGTATTTGTATCCAAGAAACCCAGTTACACTGAGCAACCAGTGTCTATATTTGCAGAGAATCATATGGTTGTCAGAGTATCATGTTTTAGGATTGCCATACTCTACAGGAATTAAGTAATTATTGTGGAGAATATTGTTCACTGGCTTGGACTGGGTGGTGTTCTGCAAATTCTCGTCTCTTGGATAGAGAGCAAACGGCGCAGTTTGCAATATGGAAAGCTGAACATAATTACTGTCATTGCCTTGGACAGTTTGTGCATTGATTATTTGGGCTACTGTTCATAGACTCCACTTACCCAGGATACTGGAAGCTGTTCACACACTTTTTTGCAGCTATATTCTGTAGGATTAGTTATTAGTTATTGCATGTGTGCACACAATATAGCCACTTAGACGGTCCAATCAAGATGGTGGACGTGGACATCTCGACTCTCGGGCCAAAGCCAACAAACAGAGAACTAAAACTGTATCCCGTGACAAATGAAAGAATGAGGCTGCTCTCACACAGAATGAATCATCATTCTTCCCTATCATTCTCCATGGAGCAGCAATCTTGATAACATCGCAGTTTCGAGTGAAAAGGTGAGGTCGTCTGGGGTGAATGAGGGTTCAGAACCGATGGGCCTACTACAAAATAAAGATCATCGAAGTGTACAAAGTCAAACAACCGTTCCCTGGGTCCCCGAGGTGTAGATCCCATTCATTGTCTATGGATCACCTCCAGATTTGAGGCCTTCATATTTGAGACACGAGTTGGTCATGTTCATGGTGCTGCCTTGGGCCACATCCTATAGGTACAACTTGGTTTGTGAGGCCGCCACCCAGCGTTCAAGAGCGTCCCCTTACCGAGGGGTGGAGCCTCGAACATGTTTGACTATGCACAGGCCAGCCACAGCCCTGACGTTGCCATAGAAACGGCCCAGCGGAGGGAGGGAGGGGTTATCTGTTACGAGACCTACAATTGGTTAGATCCGCATGTCGTTTGGGAAGATCCCTCGTTTTCATTTGTCACAATTGGTCTCGCTCTTGTAGGGCGCGTCGTGATTGGGCGTCTTCGACGTTTGCAGCCCGCCCCCTTTGAACGAGCTCACGCCTCACAACTAGTGGGAGAGAGAGCGAGCGGAGGAGGCGGTGTCACGGTGTAACGTGTAACGTGTGGGAGAAGGGCTGCGAGTAGCGCTACTACAAGTTTTCTGGATATCCACCCGACCGTTGGAGCTCCGTGTTCACCTGGAGATATCACAAGTTGGCGGAAAACGGCTGGTCACGAAATGGAGCAACTTCTTCACCGTCAGTCTCCTTGAATCACGATGGAGGAACCTGCGACGAGGCAAGTGGTAAAAGCGCGACTAGGTAGCTAACGCTCGGTGTTGATAGTGGCAAAGATATTGAGTAAAGCGGTGTAACGTTAATGGCTGAGCGTGGTCGGGCTGACGCAGGGCCATCTCAGACCAGGCTGTCTTAACAAGGACACGTTAAAAACCCTGACGATATTAACGGACGTTCCCCACAGAGAGCTCGAGATGTCCCTGTCAGACGCCGCGTCGGACGACGACGACGACATGCCTTCAACATTACCCATAGCGGAGGGCAGCCACAGTGGGAGCATCCGAAAGGTGAGACACACACACACACACACACACACACACACACACACACACACACACACACACACACACACACACACACACACACACCTTGAGCTAAGGGTCTCAAAATGGGGTCCGGAGACCCCCAGTGGTCCTTGAAGGGATTACAGGGGGTCCCTATCAAAATGAGGAACACGTTAACTTCTCCAGAACTTGTCTCACTTAGAGAGTGTGTAAGAATGACTGTTCCGATCGTAGGTTTCCCTCCCTCCACTATTGTCTCTCAGGTGTACAAGTCAATACTAAATCAACAACAAGATACATCTTCCCACGTTGTCAAATGGGGGTCCGTGGCCTAACGTGTGGTTATTTGGGGTCCGTAATCTAACACGAAAATGTTTGAGAACCCCTGACCTAGAGGTTAGGGATGCGTACGGTCGCTGGTTTGAATCCTCAGAACGGTTGGGAAAATGTGGGCTACAGCCGTGCCGAGGTGCCCTTAAGCAAGCCCGACCGGTGAATGTTACCTGGATTCATGTAGTTTACAGGCCTCAGACTTTATCAACACAGATGTCGAGCAGCGACTGCCTCCATCCTCCACCCCTTCCTGCCCTGCTGATGGCAGAGCAGAGTGCGGCCAGAAGCCTAATCCACACAGGCACTCTGGGGATTACTTGACTTGGCGCTTGCTAAACAAACACCACAACGGGGTGAGAGGGAAGGAAAAAGATAAAGGGAGAAAGTCTGAGAAAATGAGAGAAGAGAAGGGCTGGAACAAGTTGGCTGCGAGAGGGATGGAAGAGGTGATGGAGGGAACCAGAGGGATAAGGAGAGGGAGTATCCAGCATGTTTACAGTATGGCCACTCCATCCGTCATGTTACAGTACATTTGTTTACCCTTTAAGTGTGAAGTAGTGGTGCATTGTATGATAGATAGATGATTTTAGTGAGCAGGCATTCAACAATAATCAGTTGCAGGGTAGCTGCTCTTATGGTGTTGGCACAATGCCTTTTGAAGCAAGATTTAAGACGCCTTTAAGTCTTCAGACAGATATAAGGCTCTGACTAAGCCTCTAAATAAACATTATTGGATGTTAGAGAGATATGCTCTTTGACACACCCCACATCTGTGGCATGCCGTCATAAGCTAATAAAAGTTGTCAAACAGCCAATAGGCTAATTGATTCTTTGACCATTGCAAGGCCTTCTAGTGTTGTGCTCATTCTTAGTCTTGAGACATGGAGGTGTGGTGATGTGAGACCAGTTGCACTTTGAAAGTAGTCTACGCTGTTGTCACCTTGGAATCTTGTGCTACAGGGATCCCACTCCATGTTTGCAGCAGCTTTATTTCATGCTCGCTGTACACAATTCACTCTAAATGACTAAATGACACAGTAGTGCATGTAGAAACAGACTTACTTCTGTAGCTTTTTTGATTCGCTGGTGCTTCATCACTCTCTCTGGCTCGTTTTCACTCTTGCTGTCTCTGTTTCTCCCCCCCTCCTCTCTCTCTCTCTAGGGATGTGATCCCTTTGCCCAGACTCAGCGCAGTAAGTTGCAGCACCGGCGAGCTCGCATTAATCAGCAGATCAACAAGGAGATGCGCATGAGAGCCGGGGCAGAGAACCTCTTCAGGTGAGGTGCCTGGGCCAGGGGAGGGCTCCCCAGTTGGGGGCTAATAGCATAATATAGGAATGATACTCAAGAGGGCCCTCTTTACTATTCTGGGTACACCAGTGATGTGATTTGGTATGAGGCGCTTCCTTTGGCATCACTGAGGTACATTGACCCCATTTAAACCTAGCCTCAACATGCATCTTGGGTGTTGAGATTATATTTGGCTACAGCTAAAACTTGTATAAATCCAGGTGTAAAGACATCCAAGATGCACTGGAGAGACGATTACCCAAACCACCAAAGTGAAATGCAAACAAATAAAGGTTTTTGCACTGATCCAGCAAGAGTTGCACACACAAAGCAAACAGGTGGCAGGCAGGTGGTATCGTGATTTCAAATTGGCCAGTAGTATGGAAAGTTGTAATTTATTAGAATGGGTAGTCATGATACTTGTTGGTAGCAGCAATGAGACCATGTGTCTGATCTCAATTTGACAATGCAAAGCTATGAATAGCAATGACAGTAGCTGCATACAACTGCCATCTCCATAATTATTGCTTACAGTATTTCTGCTGTCTAAGACAAATTAGTAAGAAAAACTGCATATAACAGCTCAAGCAGTGACCTAGTGCTTGTTGCCATCTCTGTAAAAGATTAAACTATTTTGAGGGGAAGTGAGTGCAGTGATCTACGTTTTGTAAGGGAAAAGAGCAATCCAATTTCTCTGGACACAGAAGACTCATGTTAATGCCAGGTGTAGATGTAATCCCTCTAAATAATTTCTAGATGCAGTACGGACACAAGACATGTGCTAGCTGCTAGCCAGGTCTAAAAGGGGCTTAAGAGTACCACAAATAATAAACAAGAGAAATAGTAAATGTGGGTTAACTGGCTGCCTAGTTGCCACACTACAACAGATTCAGTTTTTTTTGTATAGCACGGCTAGCTGTGCTATACAAGATCATAAAGCACAGTTGGATTGCGTGTTTGACCCATCATTTGGCCCGGCTGGAAATGTTGTATAGACTGGTCATAGAATCGGCTTAACTTTACTGCTTAGTTTAGTTGAAATAATTTCCATTTACACAGAAATTAAGATTGATTTTGTGCCAGAAAAGCTAAACAAAGGTTCGAATGAGTAGAAAAATCCATCGTCTATCAACTAATAACTTAGTCTAGTAGTCTTAATATCTCAAACCAAGTGAACAAAATCTACCAATGGGGCAAGATCATTTCACTTTGTTCCAATGCAATTTCACCTGTTGTGAGTCTTTTCCCTGAATATATAATATATGACAATATCTTGAAACAAGGCAGATCACTTGACCAGTGTCAAGATAATATATTGAAACAACTGGATTTTCATGGGGAACAAGTGAAATTATCGTACCTGATTTTTCACTTTCAAGGCTCTATACTAAATGGAATGGCTTGTTAAAATTGATATTTTTTGCTGTGATAGGCCTGCAGTCATCAACCATTTCAAAGTATCTGATCTAGCAAGTTGGACCTTGCTCATATTGTTCGTTTAGATGTGAAAGGCAAAACTTTCTCCTAGATCAGCTCTCCTTATCTGAGTCATATGATAAATGCTGTCCAGTTCTCCTCTGCCTTAATTGCTCTTTGTTAACTTGATGTCCGTGTCAGCTCTGTCATACATGCGGTAGAGTCCTGTGCTGTGGCTCTCGGGTCCCAAAGGCTCTCAGGCCAACCTCCCAGCCTTGTGGTGGGAAAAGGTCAGGGATCACTCCCCTCCAAACACACACACACACACCAGCACCACCTAGTTTTATGGCTCTGTTTGTGTTCCACTGTGTGTGTGTCTATTTGTCTCTCTGTCTGCTTGTGTGTCTTCTGAAATTGTGTTCTTGACAGCGGAATGAATTTGCAGCCACCACCTAGGCTAACCGCAGGATACACAGAGCTATGTGTTATAAAGCAGCCAGCTCTCATTCATACAGAAAAGCAATAGTTTTATTGGTGAAGAAATGGGGAAATAAAAAAAAAGAGACGATGGCAGAACATCAGTGTTTGCTCTGAGAACATCAGTGTCATCTTTATCCCCTCCAGGTTCCCAGCTTCTCTCTATTTTTCTGTCTCACTTTCTTCCTCTCTCACTCACTGTTCATTGTTCATGCAGCAGTAGGTTAGCATAATACCAAGTATACTACTAATAATATATGCATTTGCTAGATGCTTTTATCCAAAGTGTCTTACGGTTGTGAGTAGATATATATTTGTAATATGGATGGCCCCAGTGCAAAACTATGAAAACACAGTTGCCTTGGAATTTAGCATTATTTACAGGGTACCTTAGGTTATAGTGGCTTACATATTTGTGTTGACATTTTGTGTGTGTATAGTTCATTTATATGCCGAATGCAACTAGACCACAGCTAGTTGTGTAGGTGTCTACTGTATCAGTAACCTTGTAGAACACCATGAAGTCTGGATAATTTGAATGCCTTGCATTGGTGGTAATCATCAAGTGTCGTAACTCATAGCAGAGAAACCGTTTTTAGCTGGGT
>OMOT01077250.1:0-13719 GCA_900312575.1 Acanthochaenus luetkenii | reverse complement strand
CCCGGTGAAAGTAAATCAGAACGAAAGATAGCATTCGCTGTATTGCCTCGAGCTCACCGTCTTTGCTTTCTTTTTACCACCACTCATACTAGGGCCTTCACCTGGGTCAGAATCTTGTCCAGGGCTCAGTTCGGAGTTTGCATTTTTCCTTTATAAAAACTTCTCCATCACTGTCACCACGACCTGTCGCATGCGTCACTAATTCTCTTATCTCTAAGAAGGAACGAGGCAATTAGCTACCTGTTGCCACCCGGACGAATATTAACGTTACATTACTCTGCCAGTCACTATATTACAGCACAGACACTAGACAATGGCATATTATTTGCAGATAATAATTAATAAATGTTAATTAAAAAAACAAAATGTAAGACTAATTAAGTGAAATTGGATAATTTCTCACGGCACACCTGACGATCTCTCACGGCACACTAGTGTGCCGCGGCACAGTGGTTGAAAAACACTGCCCTAGAGGATGCATAGCACGTCCATAGCAGCCCCTGAAGTACAATAAGTTTGTGCGTTCTAGTGTGTTAAACAAAACAACACATTTCCAGATAATGCAGAAATACTGGATTAGCATCCTCAAAAGTCCCAGATTTCTAAATTTCACAGAATGCAGCATAAATCACTCACGTGACTCTATCCCAGCTGTGAGATGCACGCTCACTAGGACTCCTAGTATTATGGAGCTGATTTCACTATTTAACTATTGTATTTTTATTTTATTTTATTGAAAAGATTATTCATTTATTTAAATTATGTAGCCTATAGGCTATTATCTGGCGGCGGCGCAGACGCTAGTGCTAAATATATATCTATCTAACCCTAGTCTAGTATGTGTGTGTGTGTGTGTGTGTGTGTGTGCATTTGCAGACACAACATCCCTTCAAGGTGAGGTGGTGGGCACTTGCCAACACCTACCCCTCTGCGGGTAGTGTAAGAAGAGATGGGGGGTATCAACACATCCATATGTCTTGCCTTGCTCAGGCTGGAGTTGTGCTTTAGGTAGGAAGGACCCTCAAAGCCCAGCAGAGTGCTCATGGGTGATAATGACCACCGGCTCTCTGTGCAGTAGTAGTAGTGTGTGTAGAACTGTGTGTCGTAGCGGGAGGAGAGGGAGCCAGGACTGTTGAACCGGAGAGGAAATGAAGGGGAATTGGGGCGCTGTCAATATGGCCTTGATCCTGGCTCTCCCACCACTCCTGCCACCCCTGGGTCCTCACGACACGGAGGCACATTACTGATCTTTACATTTTCCTTCAAGTGCAGTTCATTCCCTCTCTTCTATTCCCCCTTTCATCTCACTTGTTGACCCAGTTCTCCCTCTCCCTCTCTGCCTCTCTCTCATCTCTGAGTGAGTGCTAACAAAAAAACAAAAAATCAAGCCAGTCAAGGTGTGTGTGAGTGTCCACCACGTGCACCCCATGAAAAAAGGGGTGTATTTGTGAGTGAACACCAGACACAATAGAGAAGACACGAGCGTGCTTGGAGGAGAGTAGCTTTTGATAATGTTGGAGTGCAATGAAAAAGAGCATCAGCAGAAAGTCTCAGAGGGGCTAATCGGCCAAAAGCCCCCTTAGCAAGGGTTTGACAGAAGCCACTGACCACTTCCTTGGCTTCATTCAAAAATGGGTTTGTACTGCTAAGTCTGTACAGATGAGCATCAAAAGAGAACAAGTAAATGTTTGCTTTATCACGGAGTACAGACTTCTCTCACATCTGACGCCAATGTTTGTGAAAGTGAAAATACGTTGTACTTCCATTTTGCCGCCAAAGAAGTAAGAATGTAAAGCACCGTGCAAGATAAACATTCGCCTCAGGGCTGTTCTTCACATATTCAGGATACATATTGCTTCATTTTCATATCGAAACACTCTTGTCTTTTCTAAATTGTTTTCAAAAAAGCAATCATTAGGTGCTCTTCTCCCTAGGCTCCTACTAAATGACATGAAATGGCAGACTTTACTGAGCGCAGGAGGAGAAACCATTTCAAACAGTCACACCTGCTGCAAATATGAATGTGCATACATGCATTTGTGCCTGCGCAACATCCCCAACATGGTGGCTTTGAATGGAGGGCAGATGGAGGGAGTATAGGATGGGGGAAGTGAAGGAGGGGTGGTACGTGCCGTTCCCCACGTGGATGCTAAAGCCCAGAGACGGCCGTCCGCCCCAATCAGCAATAAATAGGAGACAGCTGAGCCCATTAGGAGGATCGGGCAGGGCCAATGGGGAAAGAAAGCGGCAGGGTTTAAAAGGTTAGAGGAAACAGAGGAAGGGGTGTGTGACCCATGGGAGGTGTAAGAGAGAGAGAGAGAGCGTAACAGAGAGTGATCGAGTGTTGACAAGTGTGTATGACCGACCAGACTGAGAACCCTGCTGTGTGCTGGATCCCTACCCGTCTGAAAACCCTCTTTGGTATCGACCCCTGCCTGTTTGATGACCCTTCTCCTGCCTTGACCCCCGGACTGTATGCGAACCTGAGCGGTGTATCGAACCCTGGACTGGATTACGACTACCCCCTCAGTGACATTGTTAATAAGAGACTGACCCATTGTATTCCTGAAACATTCAGTCATTAAATCGATGATTCCGGTATTTCTCTGTGTGGACATTCCCTTTCTGATCTCCAGCTCCGTGGACACTCTTTCCACCCACGACTGTGCCACAATATACTTAGGCCCATTAAGGTGAATATGAAAAAATAATTGCACACCCTGTATGCATGCTGTACTCTTTCACATATTGTCTTTCTCATATACCGCACATTGGTATATACTGCACACTGTATATATTAATATTCTTATATTTATAATTGTATAATCATCCACCTTTTTATAATGCACAAATCACACTCATGTCTTAATAGGTTCTGCTGCTACTGATACTACTGCTGCTATTTTGCACATCCAGTCAATGTTGGAATTTTTGGTAATTATAGTTGGAGTATGTGTCACGACTAGGGCTGAGTATCGCCAATTATTTCAAGAATCGATTGCGATTCACAAGGTCGCGATCCGATAAAAAATTTTGTTTCAGTATCTATTCGGTTAGGGATATTTCAGTTACAATACCAATTTTGCTTGGATATGAAAGAGATTCTCAGATAACTAATGCTGTAAATTGTACATGGAACCCTCTAACCTGGTACATTATTACTATATTAATGTTTACATTAGGAATTGACCCAAAAGCAGTTACATTAATGTACTTTTTATGTAACATGACCAACACACTACAGCAGTGTATCAGAAGAGAAATGACCAAAAGAGACAAACAACCATGTATTAATTAATAAGTAAAATTAAACCAACAATCAGAAATGTAAAAAGGCTCTGAATTGCCTTTGAAAATAGTCCAAGAAATCCATTTTTGGGGGGGAACATGTTGAAAAACTGTCTAAATCCACACTAATCCGGAGAAATGCATATTTCTTTGTTTTGTTTTGCCCTTCTGTCCACACTAAAACGCAATTTTCTTCTCTAAAAATTGAGCTTTTAGAAGACGCTCTCCCAAGTGGATAAATGTGAAAACGCTGGTTGTGCGTTATACTGTAGACAAGGAAAACTGAGTTTAGAAACAAAACGGATTTTGTTGTGACAGTAACTTAAGTGATATCGTCCTTACTGTGTGGATAGTCCTTTCCTAATTTAGCCGCATCCTCAGCAGATGGTTACTGTAAAATGATGACGGAGGCTTTTTTCTCCTGTCTCTGACCCAGATAAGCATGAGGACTTTCCTGGCTGTTCCAAGGTTCCATCCAAGTATTTGGACTTCAGGGAGGTCTTCAGCAAATTCAGAGCCACCTCTCTGTCTCCGCAAAGACCCTATGATTGCACCATAGATATCCTACCGGGGACCTCTCCACCACTCGTTCGTCTGTATTCTCTGACTTGTTTGGAGACTGAGGCAATGGATAAAGACATAAAGAAGTCCCTCGCCTCTGGTATCATCCGTCCATCCTCCTCTCCTGCTGGTGCGGGGTTCTTCTTTGTGGACAAGAAGGATACGTCTTAGATTAGATGCACTTTATTGATCCCCTAGGGGAAATTCAGGTCTTACAGCAGCAATTGGTAGAACAATGCCAGAAATAGGGAAGACCCTGCATAGACTACCGTGGCCAAAATGACATCACCGTCAAGAACCGGTATCCCCTGCCTCATCTCATCTGCCTTCAAACTTGTGCAGGGGGCCACAGTCTTCACCAAGCTCGACCTCTGCAACGCCTACCACCGTGTGCGCGTCTGGGAGAGCAACAAATGGAGGACTGCCTTCAACACCCCCAGCGGCCATTACGAATACCTGGTGATGCCATTTTCCAGGCTTTGGTGAACAACGTCCTCGGGTATATGCTCAACCAGTTTGTTTTTGTCTACATAGATGACATCCTGATGTTCTAAGAACACCAAGGCAGACTCTTGCCTCTGCCTGTTGTGTCTGAGTCCTATCCGCATCCGTTACAATATGTTTATATAAGCACTGTTTGCTCCATTCTTATTTATATTCTATGTTTATTTGCTATATCCTATTACAATTTGCTGCTGCAATGGCCAAACTGCAAACTAAGTTTGTCAAGCATAAAGCCACCATAATGTTGTCTTGATCAGAAAGCAGCACAGGAGACGCCTGTTAAGAAGCAGCACTATGCTGTAGGTGACTGCTTTGGACATGGAATGCAGTGGATATTTTGAGAAAGATTAAATGAAACTTTATAAAAAATTGGGTAATTGCAGCAGCAAAATAGTAAAAGGATACAACAAAGAAGAGCAAATGGAATGGATTTAAACATAATGCAATCAGCAATTCCAATGTGTCCAGAACACATGAGTGTGGCAAATAACAGTAGTAGAACATACTGAGACCCACAAAAATTGACCAAATCAATTGAAAATATGAGACAATTTCTGTAGTATGAAATAAGTGACATCAATAAGCATGCAAACTACAACAAATGAGAGAGAATATGAGAATATGAAGGAAAAAACATGTACATTTACATCATATATAGTGTAAAACAGTCTACAGAATTGTCATACAACTATGTACACCATATCAAATACATTCAATTTACACATGCAAATATAATTTACAGGACTGCAAATTTGCATTTGTGCCTTACGATCTGTTCACTTTACTATCTGTTCAAAACCACCAGATGGAGATATAATATGTACAGAAAAATGTAATATGCAAGACAAATCTAGTGTACATTGTTGCACATATGCCCTGGAGGAGGAGGGAGATAAAGAGAAACAATTTTATTTTGATTTATCATCTGCACTGGTGATAAACACTAAGGCCATCACACACACACACACACACACACACACACAAAGAAGGGCGGAGTGTGGAGGTATTTGACTCCGGTTCACAGTAACTCACACTGGTGCAATCATGCACAGCAGTACATTGGATTTGTGCATAAGCATTGGTTAGGTATGTACAGATATAACTATAAAATAAATACAAAATATAAGAAATGTATGAATAAATTATTGCACAATTGGCTGGGAGAAGATAATGGGCCTTCTGATGTGCTCTGCTTTGACGTTTATGGAGAGCAATTTGAAAAAGCAGCACTCATTCAAAAACACAGACAGATGGACACACACACACACACACACACACACACACACACACAGAAACACTTACTCTCCCAAAAGTGTGGAAATGCATGCTAAAGAGCGAGAGCCCGCACTGCAGAGTGGCATATATTCACACATCCTCTCCCAGTTAAACCTTTTGGGAGCACTGTCAAAATACCCAGTAACACACAAACATTGGAATACTTTAAGGCCTAATATATACTGTAGGCTACATCCACACAATATGTTTCAGTTTTACAACTGCATTTTAAAATGAAATGAAAAATGAAAACTATCTCTGTCCACACAATCGTTTTAGCACCGTTGCAGAAATAATCTCCGTCCATACTAACATGCCCGAAAACACATGACCGTTCACGTACACTGGGCATACGATGGTGTAAACAGGAAGCAGATTGTCTACTCTGCATTCGCTTAGTTAACCTAAGATCTACCTCTATCTTTCTCACACACGCACACTCTCACTCAAACAGAGACAAATTTAGTGAGAAAAAATGTATAAATAAATATTGCAGTTTCCCAAAAAAAAAAATATTTACAGTAGCTACCAACAAAGATACTCCAATACTACTAGACTGCTACTAGGTTACCATAGCCTAGGTCTTGCTCTATCTCTCTCTCTCACACACACAAATGAAATGTACTCGCCCTGCTCAAAGCCGCAAACCGTGTCTTCAAACATCCGATTGAACATTCGATCACCATGCGTGCCTTGCAAAGTGATGGCACATAATTATGCTCCTGTGAGGTAACTCCACCATTGAGGTATTCCTTCATGAGGTACGGCATCAGGGGATGAGCTGGATCATCCAGAAGAAACACAGGAACAGCCTCTTCGCCCTCCAACAATTATTTAGGGCAGGAGGGAACTGTCCCATCTTTTAGGTCACCACTCAATTTTGAGTAGGCAAATATGCGCACATCGTGCACACTACCCAACCATTTGACAACATCCATGAAGCAGTACTTGTAATGTCTCCTCTTTCTGTTGATATAGTCTATGGATTTAACTAGGGGTTGTTTTACTTTGATGTGTGTTCAGTCAATTGCTCCCAACTTAAGCATTGTGGCATTCTGTGTGTTTGGTAGAAGTTGAGGACAGGATCCTTCACTTCAGGCTCTGTCCTCTGTGTTTTGATGTAGTCTGGATCCAAGAAGATGGTGATGGCCTTACAGACTTGTCGGATGATGACTGAAACAACTTGTCGGGATAGTCCAAATGCATTAGCGGTTTTCCGGAGTCTTCCCTCGTCACTCGGGTAATACAACGTGAATGCTACCTTTGTAAGTACATCCATGGACACCCTCATTTTTGTTGTTGCTCCTTCCACATGCGGACGTAGTCTTTCGCTGAGGTTGATCAGGGCTGATGTGGACATTCAAAGGTTTTCTCGCCATTCCTCAGGAACCACAAATGTATTGATAAAATTATCCCACCAGGCACTAATTCTTCCCGACCTCACCCAAAACCGGGGCTCCATGTAGGACTGACAAGGCCACTGGACACAGGAATTATCGCAAATCGCTCGAATAATAGCTTGTCTCCTGCACACGTAGGCAGTAGTAGTATTATACAATGCAGAATTGAACTGCAAAACAGCTGCTAGCATAGAAAACAACATCAGCAACGCCTGTAATTCGTTATCCATGTTGAATTAACCACTGGTAGTTGAGGCTGATAGTTGTTGTTTGTTTGTTGAGAAGCAGTCCTCAGTGCGCACTGTTAGTAGATCAGTTTGTACATCTATTTGCACGTGCTATGAGTTTGCACACACTTTTACATACGCAAACATTTAGTAGATCCGGCCCTTGGTGTCACCATCAGGAATTGCTATTGAGAAAATGTCATGTAATTGTCCCCTCCAAAGTTGATATCAGACCATTTGGGCCAAAGTACCATATTTTTATAAAGTGCAATTTGGCTAGACCATAAATCAGCTGTTGTAGCCAAAAAACTGACGTTTTTAATTGTGTGTTCAATCTTGTCGTGGCATTCGGAGTATAGCAATGGAATGAAAAATATTTGTGGCTGGGTAACTGTATTGAGCAGTCTTTTGAACCCGTCATTTTCCATGGATTTTAATGGAACAATTTCTTTGACCAGGTAAAATGTCACTGCATCAGTTACCTCTTTCCAATGCTTACTGGACCTCTCATACGGAGTGCCTTTCTCAAACGCCTTCATCAGGGTTGTTTGTTTTGGCTTAGTACCGCTAACGCTAGCCTCTAGCTGTGTGGCTGTGCATGAGGCACTCACGTGAGATCCCATGATTGTTTGTCTTTCCGCGTGCTTTCTCTTGAGGTGATTTAAAATGTTAATCGTGTTGCCATCCGATGTGCGAACGTGTTCTTTGCAAAGTTTGCAAATAACATTTGCGCTGTGTCGGTTTTTGAAAACCCAAACCAGTTCCATATCACCAACGTCAATAGCGTGTTTTTAGGTTTGGCTGAGAAAACAATGTTGGATGCCATGTATGAGCGTTGTCAGTGCAACTGATAGAATGTGCAGTTTCACTTTCACTTTAGCCCGATCTCACTAGGCAGATCGTGGAGATATTTTCATCGTTCACGATCTAATATCGTCATATCGCCCACCCCTAGTTTAGAGTACTCATAGTTCATTAAAGTAGGAATACATTTTCTTATACATAAATTTACATTTTGCTACTCTCAATCCCTGAACACAATAGTGTTTCAACCTATAGCCAGTTCATGAAAGTTTGCTGTTCTACAACCCCAGTGTCTGGTAGGTCTTTCCTGGCGCACAGGAAGTTATGTGTTTTATGTTTCCGGTTTGTCTGGAATAAATAGAAGAAAAACTGGGTAGTTCGCATGAACAGACAAAGAAAAGAGCGCCACCTACTGAAACTCTAACTTTATTGACAGAAAATCCATGGAAAAAGTCATCACAGTACCGGGACACCACAGCAATGAGTGCTTAGCACCAAAGAGGAAGACAAAATAGAATTAAACTAGAATCTTGAGGATTATAACTTTAAGAGGTATACATCTTTATAAATGTAACTAGGTAGTGTGTGAGGGAGAAAGATATTCAGAGCTGAGAGATTAGTGATCAACAGTCCAATTAAGGAAGCCCTACATGCTTTTTACCCGCAAATAATAAAAGAAGCACAAACATAAAAGTGGCTTAACTCAAGCGTTTGCCTCAGCCAGACAGGTTGACAATAGCAGAGGGAGACTCAGGCAGCCGAAGAGTTGAAAAACAAACGACAGCTAGATTCTCCATTGCACCTCGATGTTGCCTCTCTCTTCAGCATAGCCATCTGTGCCCATCTTTAAATCCACGCTTCCCTGCACAATTGAGATGCTCTTTCATAAGTTAGGTCTTTCCCTTGAAAAAAGTGCCAGAGCGGACTAATATGACACTTTGTTTGCCCAAGCAATCGAGACAGCCTCTGTCTGTGGAATAGATTGCCACCTCCCCGGATTGAGTTGAGAGAAGCCAACCTCCAATCCTTCCCTATCTCACATCTGAGGCTATTAGCCATCACCGGAAAATCGGTAGCAGCTTCTTTCAAATCCCTGCGGTTCATGAAATATTCACTTGTTACAGTTGGCAAGGTGGCTGTGCGCTAAGAGGTTATTTAAGGCCAGGGACAGAGAGACCCCCCCTGGGGGGCCATAGGTGCACAAAGTCACATGGCCTCAATTAATCTCTTTCGGCACTTGGACAATGTGACCTATACCTGTCCCACTTTACGACAGGGTTTAATGGGAGTAGGTGGCTTTGACTTGGCCGCCATCATCCATTCAATTTATGGATAACCTATGGGGGATGTTGTGCTGAGCCTGAGGGTGGTGTGAATTATTGATTTAACATTCAGAAATACAGGCATTTATTCAGTCATTTACAGAGTTAGTTTACAAGTCTATCACTCTCAAGGCTTTCTTCAAGTGACAAACATGATTTAATTCCACTGCGCATTGTATCCCTATTTGAAAAAAGGACATGTGCAGTCCTCTGCTGATGTGGTAGGAGAGCTGAAATAAGTCTGAAACAATTGAATATCCCGAAAACTCTCTTTATCTCTCAAAACAGGCACGTACACACTCCAAGCAGTTAAACATTAGGTTGATCTGCCATGCACCACTAGCTACCCACCATCATTAGAGAGGCCCGCTAAGCAGAGAGAAGAACGCAAATAAACAAGATCAAGGAATGAGGTCAATTACTTAAGTGAAGCCTCTGTGATGCCGGCATTGTCTAATACATTTAGCTCAGGCCTTGCCTTTTCAAAAACAACAAAACAGGGACAACCTCCAATACACACAGACATACACACAGCCTTTATAGCCCACCAGTATACGCAGTATACACTCGATTTCCTGTAATGAATGTTTGTATGTGCCTGTGGAGGACATATCTGTTATCTAATGCAGCCAACACGAGGACCCCTGGGACCTGGAAACTTCATGAAGGAGAAACCGGGGACATTTTGAGCCGTAATGATGTGTTGTTTGGTACAAGACAAGCAATGTCCTTTTTTCAAATGGGGATACAATAAGCAGTGGAATTAAATCATGTTTGTCACTTGAAGAAAGCCTTGGACATGATCACATCCCACTAATGACCTGCCTGTGGAAAAGGCAGGCAGCATAATGATGTAAAAAAAAGAAAAAAAGATTCAACACAAAGCGCCTCAATCAAAATGTCTACAGACTTCATCATTATTTCTGGGTCTCTCTCTCTCTCTCTCTCTCTTGCTGCCTTCCTCGAGGTTGTTCCCACTGTCTGCGATTGCATCGCAGCACTATTCCACCCTGTAAAAGGGCAAGCCTCATGACCGGGCCGTGCTGGCTAACACTTCACCTCATGTTAGCATCACAGCTAAATGCAAGCAAGAGGCTGAGATACTCTGCACAAGGCCAAGATCTCTGCATGTGGCCACGTCTTTTTGTGGATGTGCATCTGCTTGTTTGTCAGTGTTTGAGTGTATATTAAGGACAGAGAGAGAGGGATAGATGCCAGGACATGCAGGTTTTATAAAACAGACGGTGGATTCTCTGTGTGTGTGTGTGTGTGTGTTTTCTAATCCACTTATGTTTGCACCCTTAGGCTATTGCAGAGTGAAGTTCCAGAAGGGAGCATTGTATTAGGCTAACCTGCCAGCTAATGCTTTATTCAGAGAGAAAGCCCTGCCAAAACAAAATGAATCACTCACTCTCTCAAAGAGATGAAACACGTAAATACATCTGATCCAAATGGATCTAAATGGGATTATTCTCCTTTGTCAAAATCTTGAAATCTGCAGGTTCTGGGGGTTTGGGGGTATGAAGGGAGATTCATTTCACTGAAGGCTATCCAGCGGTTGTCTCCCCACCTAAGTCAGAGACAATGCATGACTGTCAGAGCCTGAGGGCAAATTAACTAGCTGCTAACCGCTCCATCTGGCCACATGGCCCCCAAGGGTGGGGAGATCCTAAGAATTGTGCGTTGTGCAAGCCTCCCAGAAATTATTCATACTTGCCACTGGGTTTTAGACGTGATTTATGACACATCCTCACTCCAGTGACACCAGCCGTGCAACCCATTTGAAGACATACAGCATCTTTGTCTGTCCTGATTAGGGGGAGAATAATTAATCAGCCACTCGATGGACATGGGTGTCACCTCTACAGTCGTCCAATCTCAGCATTCAGCGGAGTCTTTGTCTGTAGCCTGCGGTCATGCTGCTGGATTTTTCTGTGTTTGTGTGTGTGGCTAAGATTGTCACAACGCCTGCACTTCCAGAAGCGCATCCCTTGGAAGCCGAGTTCAGAAATGAAGGTCAGCGCTCAGTGCTGGACGATGTCGCTACAGTTTAAAGGAATGCTGTACCCTAATTCAAACCAGTTATATTTGGATTAAAATGGCATATTGCAGCTCATGAAAAAATTACAAAAATGTAATCAAATCAAGTCAATAGCTCCAGTAACTCAAATTCCCAATTTTGGAAAGGGATATGTTTGTGTAGAGAGGCTAACGTTAGGCTAGGTCAGAAACACGTTATCTAGCTAGCTAGCGATAACATTACTTAGTTTCCCTCCTGGTCCCTATGGTTTGGGTTGCTTCTTGCAATTAGGAAAAATGTTTTTAGGACATTTCTGTCCAAAAAAGCATTGAGACTGGGGTGCTGGTGCAGCAGGAGTCCGGACCGGCCAACACTTGGGCTAATAGCCACTAACCAGTCCCCCATTCCTGGCAGAAGATACTGTTGTCCTCCCTCCCATCGCCTCTATCGCTATCTCTCTTTCTCTCTCGCTTCTCTTGCTCTCCGTCTCCCCGCCTACTTTCACTGCTTTGACTTTGACTTTCACAAGAGCTGAAGCTGCTGCTCTATGGGAACCGGAGGTGAGGGTTTTCCCTACTTCCATCGTAGGGGGAAGACTTTTACTTTTAAGGACGACATTCTATATCAATGTCTCGGAAGCAGCTATATGCACAAAAACATATTTTCAGACGTAAAGGCTCCCTTTAAGGAGCTAGATCTGTGTTTGGGTACCCACATAGGGCTGACACAGGCAGTTACATATATTACCCATATTATGATCTATTAGTGTGGTATGTTTCCTGCCATGTCAAATGTACCCACTCAGATGTCTGTGTTCCCATTCGATCCGTCTAGAGGTCACATGGTCTTCTGAGTGGGAGTCCATGGAGAAATCTCAGTCATTTGCCCCAGGTGAACATTATCAGACCACCTGTCATTGTTGAAAGGGATTGAGGCAGGGGACACATGAAGCTAAAAGGCGCTCAGTCTAGCGACAGGGATATAAAGCATTCTTCAACCCTGAGGCTACATTCTCTAGTAAGGCTAAAGTGGATTTCTGAGGAGAATTAGGGACTCTAAATCTTCTTTGTCACTGCTCCACAGAACTCAGCCAGGAGACAGTGATTTTATTTCAGATAGAAAAGGCACATTAAATTAAATAATGACAATACAGGGTTTAATTATTTTGTACCCTAAATAACAGGAAAATTAGCTACTGTCAAAGCCGGCAAAGCCTCATTGTGAACCAGCACATAAGGAAGAAGATTATTACAGTCTTGCAGTGCATGCCTATAATTTAATAATAACAATAATTAATCTAACATTTATAAAACATGGCCAACGGTTCCTGCAATAAGAACAGCAGCTATCATAGCTGCTCCACGTCCCAACATACGTACATCACCCTTTCGCACTCTTATTACCCTCTAAGTATATGGGTACAGTCAGCATTTGTATAAGCATGCTTACAATCTCTTAGTACAGTCTTTTGCAGGCGCTGTATCTCAGCATTGATTAGCATGTAGCCCTAGGCGGGGGTCTTGGAGACGGACCTAGCTGCAGCCCATGGGGAACGAATGGATGCGGTCTCCAGTAATCCCAGATCATCCAGGCCTGATTGAGGTAAGAGCCAGCTATGTCTCTGTGCATCGCCCGTCCTGTTGACTACCCAGGCACATTAATGCCAGTCATGCATGGGAAACGATCAGAGCCCGTGGGCCTGATCCTCACCCCAAACAGTGTAAATAACTCGGCACAGCTCAGATGGGGGTAACGGCGGTAAAGTCACACACAAAATGCGGGAGATACAATTTTGGCATTCATGTCTCCTTGCGCTTGGCTAATGGAGCTTTTAATATTGCAACAACAAGCTACTGGAAAACACTCAGAGTGCCTCAGCAAAGGTGGCTTCTTCGAAATGATCAGATTATAATGCAAACAGCAGAGTGCATATGTATGGGTGTGTGTGTGTGTGAATATTGTTTGGGTGCGTGCATGTTTGGGCGTCTGTACTTTTCCCCACTCTGTCAGCACTGCACAGGTTTGACAGAGAGCTGTAAGTGAAAGGCTATAAGGACAGGTAATATTACTGGCTGTTTGTTTGGTGCATTTCCCCCTGTCGCTCTGTCACTCTGGCTCAGCATCAGGGTGTCTGACTGAGATGCTCTGACGGATCCTCTGTCACATCGGCAGCACAGCAGGAAGGTTGACTGATGGCCAGGACAGGCAAGAGGTGCAGCCTGGTGGGTAGCAGCAAGCAGCATAAGCATGTGTGTTTTTGGCGAGCATGGGGATGTGGTGTGTGTGTGTGTGGGAGTGTGTGTGTGTGTGTGGGGGGG
>OMOT01077249.1:0-15629 GCA_900312575.1 Acanthochaenus luetkenii | reverse complement strand
ATATAGTATATAATCCTTAGATAAACATCTTTGACCTGGTGACTGTAATCCTGTCCTGGCGTTAGACGGAACTTTAACTGCAGCAGTAAGTCAGTTTGCCTAGAGACAGTACCCTGAGGGCACAGTGACATTAGCATCTGGTATCTTTGTAATGGAGTGCTCCCATCAATACGCTCTGTCAACAGTGTAGTATTGGCAAACAATCTCAAATCTCGTACACTATTGAACATCTATACTGTCATCGTTTTTCTAAATGTACACATTAAGTGAAATCGGATGACAAATTGAGTCTTCTGGGGTTATATTTTTCTACTTTGCTCAAACGGCATGTAATTACCTTGCTGGTGGTCATGGAGCCCGCACTCCATTGCCAAACCCTATTGATATCCCCGTGGTTCCACTGAGTCAGAGAGACCCCCCCCCATTCAAGACACACACCCACACCCATGAGGACTTTTATTAGCAAATCGGAACAATAAAACAACGAGGCACATTGATGCAACTGCTACGAAATATTAATATTTACTTACAACATCAGAAGTCAAGATGTTGGCTATTGGAGGGCCTTCTTTTGGAAACAGGCCCCACCAAATACTGACCATAGGCCCACAAAACATCTTGAACGCATAATCTGTGAACTGGGTTTGTGCAAATGTTCGTTTTAGCACAGGCCATATCTTGTCACCGTGTGTGAGGTCAAACACACTGCCACCTCTGAGAGTCTCTGAGTCTTTGATTCTCTGCAGGTCTGAAGGCCATAGGAGAGACCGGAATGGTACAGTCCGCCAGATCACTCTGACCACTGACCCAGGTACCCCCTACTTCCTGCGAGTGGATTGGGCCATAGACCTGGGTGCTGGGTTCACGTTAGCCCTCAGTGACGGCAGCTCGGCCTGGATAGGAGAAGGTAGGGGCCACAGATATGCACACAGGTACAAAAACGCTCGTATGGAAACAGGCTACACGCTCACACATGCACAGTACTGTCATTAGTAACTTAAAGTATAGTCCCAATCACACATTATAAAAGCTGTAAGCATTTTGAAGACCGTCGTGACTTATGTCCACACTTGTAGGCGTATGTGTACTACAGAGCCTCACATCATTCACTGTTGACTAACCTGGGTTGTCACCAGGTCTGCCAGTCATTAGACTGTCCGTGTGTGTAGGCACCTGGATGAACCTCACCTCATAATACTGTAACTGTTGGTCCTTTACCCAGAGGGACAGCGATGACCTTGTTTCATCATCCTTCTTCACTCCTGTGCTGCAGCTTACAGGTGTACAAAGTGGATTAAGCCTTACAAGGCTTGTCTTTGTATGTGCAACTCAGTGGTGTGTGTGTGTGTGTGGTTGCATATGCACATGAGTATGCTTGCCCAGGAAGGACACCTGGAACATAACTGCTCCCTAGTTTTCTATTGCTGTCCATCTGCTGACAGATATGTGCGGGCTGTGTATGGGCTTCTGGGTCTCCTGTGTTTGATGTGTTAATTGGGACCCTCGGCCCCATGTGAGCAGCTGTGCAACAGCTGATGACATTCTCCTCTGTTTCTCCGCATGCTTCCCTCCAAATCCCCTTTCACGTGCCTTCGTGTATTACTGCATAGTTTGTGTTTATGTTTTCGCCACACAGCCTATTGTCGAATGGATTTTGGCTGCAAGAGATGTTTGACTTGGCGTCCTAGTGGCTCAATTGGCTGAGGCACATGCCATGTGCCCGATACGTCCTGGGTTCGGCTTTGTTGCATGCTATCCCCCTCTCTCTCCCCCTTCTTTCCTGTTTCTCTCTACTGTTGAACTTTCATATAAGGCAGAAATGCCCAAAACGTCTTCAAACGAAAAAGAGATGTTTAACCAATACCCTTGTGTCTAGTTTCAGAAGATGAGGTGACAAGGGAAACAAACGACATGGGAGTCGAAAGGGATAGATATGTTGAGGATCTTCATCAAGCACTGACGGGAGGTGAAGAAGGAAGAGGAAGCAGAGGAGATGTGACAGAAGAAGAGATGTATTCTTTCCACCTCACTCCAGATCACTGTCGCCTCTCGTATGAGAAGATCTGCAAAGGCATCTCGGTGAGCAGCTTTTTCATACATCATACAGTGTGAAACATCTAACGGAGGTATGGCAAATTGATTACCTGAATTTGCTAGTTTGAGAAGCAAGTGTTTTGATGAAGATGACCTTCGGGAAAGTTGTCATTCTCAATCATGTGGGATTAGTAAATGGTCTACCCTTGAATTCCACAGTGTCCTTCCTATTAGATCATTCACTTCCCTCTCATTACTATTCCCTGAGGATAAATGCATCTAACGACATACAACAACATAGAAAGGAAGTGTAATGTTTTACAGGGGGCTGTTTAGAAAGATAAGGTTTATAGTCTGTCCACGTTATTGCAGGATTAGGAAGGCTGGGTTGCCTTCAGGCCACTATTGAAAAAGCCACAGATGGGAACCGCGCAATTTGTAAAACTTGAGGGAAATTGCAGGCTAACTGAAAGTTTGTCATATGACAAAGTGGGGCTAGCCTGCATTAATGTAAACAGTGAATCCCCCACTTTTAAGCACATCTCATGCACTCAACTATAATTGACCAAAGCTTCATGTATTCATATAGGGACACATATGCTGTGCTAAGGCAGGTCATTACACAATGATCATACATAGAGGTTTGATGGAGTGCACGTCTTGGTGTTCCCAGTTTATTTTGGGTCCATTCTTCCAAACTGTGGCAGGATGCTGTTGCCTGCAGGGAGGTCACTGGGGGTCCTGGGACTGCTGTGCAGGTAGAGGGGGCCACAGGGTGAAGGCCAGGGGGTTAGGAGCACCGTAGAGGCCGTAAAAACCCTGATTTATGGACAGGGCCGTCTATCTAACAATGGTAGACAACAGTCGATTACAGGCCTTTTCTTTCCTTATCCAAACTCCCCCTGGCTTTCTGGGTGTCTGTTATGTGTGTGCGTGTGTGTGCGTGTGTGCCTATGTGTGCGTGTGTCCTGTGTGCTTTATTTGTAAATTAATTATGTTCAAATCCATGCTCACCTTTACTGGGACTGTGATTGTCACTGTGTGCTACTGTGTGAGTACGTATGTGTGTGGTAGACGCAGCTCTAGGAATCTTTGGGGGCCTGTTTGCATTAACTGCTAACTACCACTCTTGACTAACACCTGCTTCTTTTCTTCACTCTTTTTTTCCCTCTTGCTCTCTCTCTCTTTCGTCACACGCAGAAGTTGAAAAGTGGAACATGTTTTCCCAGCCAGATAATTTGAGGGTACAGAAATGACCAAAAATGAGGCAGGTTTCCTTTTGGAGCAGAAGAAAGGCGAGGAGAGACAAAGCAGGTGGTGAACTTAACCTGACATTAATGTTTTATGAATATGACCCCAGAAGTTGTAATGATAAATGTAATTTGGGGTTTTGTTGTTAAACTGCTTCTGAGCAGGTGTTTAAGATGTCAGACATCTACTCCTCCTTAATGTCTGTTTAAGTACCTCTCCCATCGTGGGTGGAAAAGGAAATACCCTAATAAAGACACTCGATAATATTAATGAAGACACAAATAAAGATCTCGTAGATTAAGGACTTTCAAGCAAGTGGACTTAAGGACTGCGGGCAAAGTACAGTTCTTTTAGCTTTATTTTATGTCGGCGTAAATGTAAGTTCATTGAAGCCAGGTTTTTGGCGGATGCTATGCAAACTGAGCCTGGTCCTTGCCTGCAACCTGTTTCACTAGAAATGCACAGTAATAAGAGCCACAAGTGTGATTCCAGAGCGAGGTGCTGCAAACTAGCCCGAGTATATTGGATAAAGATGGGCCATCTCAGCTTGGCTTTAAGTTCTCATATCATTAGCTTACCCAGCTATCATGTCACAAAACGCATAAAGTATGATTGCATTTGCGTAAACCTCCTACCTGCTTTCTAAATAATTTCTGGTACTTTTCGATATTCTGGTCCAAGATGAGAACACCAGTGTTATTATCTCTTATAGTAGTTCAAGTGAAAGAGGGACAGCACTTTGCCAATGTGAGACGATGCTTAGTGAAGAACAGTGAAGGGAAATTGTAGGCTAGCAGCAATAACACTTACCAGAAAACAGTGGAATACAAATGGCTGCATGTTTGCGCGCTCACTGGTGCATGTATGTTCGTGTGTGCGTTTCTGTGTGTGTCTGTGCTCACGCATGTACATACTGTATATGTGTGGTGTGTGTGTTTGTGTGTGTCTGAGATGGCCACCCACGGAGATAAGTTCACAGCCTCCTGTAAGAAGTAATACTATCTCCCAACTGTCTGCCAGCAGCACACTCTCCTACTACTAACTTCAACTACTAAAATATAACTGTATTTGGACAGAGACACACCGCATGATGTTTTGGCTCCATACTTAAACGTGTTACAGTGCAGACTCTCTGCTTTTACTTTGAATTTGTCGTTTTGTGATGTTTACCAGCCTGTCCGGTCTGTGATCGCTTTATACCAAAGGATACCAGATAGGAAATACCACATCCCACTCCCATGTACTTGTGCTGATGTCACTAAGGGCAGGTTTGGAGCGGTTTATTTGATCTCTGGAGCATTTACTCCCTTAGTTGAGTTTATTTGGGCTGGTGAGAAGAGTGCCGTGGGAACACAGGTGTGCACCAAATAACTGTACCAAGATTGCGTGAAAATGCAGGTCTTGTTCCCCTCAAAGAGTTGTGTCGAGGGATACGAATCCTTGATAAAGTGGTCATCTCAAGTGTTGTTGATAAAAGTTTGGAAGTGTGGTCCGTGTCGATTACACACACGTACACTTTTAGACATTATTTTACACGGACGGGATTTTCTCTGTTTGCCTTGTTTTCACTTGTCACCAGGATTACAGACCCTGCGGCATTAACCTACCAGTATGGCAAAAACGATTGTGGAATGCTCACTTGAACTAATACACACTTAGTGACACTGATATGGCCTAGAAAGAGCTCACTGGCTCGGCAACCACACATCACGAGAGGAGGGCGTTTACTTGATATTGATTAACAGCACAAAAAGGGTGTGAAATGCAGCTTTCTCCTTTTTCTGGTTTCCTAATTTCACCTTGGAATACAAATACAGAACAAACTGTGTTTCACGTTAATTTATTATGGAACACAACATCTTTCTCTTAATTACGAATTCTGTATACCGGATGGTTGGCACCTCTGATTTCACCTCCAGCCTCTACCATTCATAGTGTAGCTTTGTTCTTTCTTCGTATTTTGTTTTTTATTATTGGCTTACTCTATATCAACCCATTATTTCCATCTCTCTCTCTCTCATTGTTGCTGGCTCCAGCTCCAGTGACGCATTAATTGTGGCATGGAACGTGGAATGTATTGCAATGAGTTTACTATATGTGTCGATTCAAAGGACTCCAATCCAGTTTCCATGCTACAGTTAATGCCACAGTACCTGTTTTAGGGCACAGGGCATTGCCCAAGAGCCTGAAAATGTTGCCTTACGTCTCATTGACTTTCGATATGGAGGATGTATCTTCTGGAACCTACATGAAAAGCGAGTCCAGTACCATTTATGGACAGAGAGTCACGGGTCAAATGTTTCAGTTCCTGACAGACAATGTTCCCCCACAGGCTGCATCCGCGGTCCGGCTAAACTAGGCTTGCCCAGTCTTGTTTTCATTCTCCTCCTCATGTGACTCATGTTCAGGCTGTTGTTGCTCTTGTGGTCTTGCTGCCTCTTTTAAATCCCCCCACAGAAGCTGCTGATCAGCCCTCACTCTCCTTTATTCTCTCCTCTTTTTGTCCTCTCTTAGCTGCTCTTCATCCTTTTTTTGTTGTTGGTGGGGCTTAAAGCTCCACACTGTTGTTCTCTTGCTCTTTTAGTTTCTCCTCCTCCCTTGTTTTCTCCTGTTGTATCTTTTTCTTATCTTATTATCTTCTGGTCTTCTTTGGGCTTTCATAACTTTCCTGTCTCTGTCTCTTTCCCTCCTCTTCCGTTCTTTTCTTTTATCTGTCGCTCTTCCATTTTTTTCTGCTCTTTCAATCTCCATATTTTGTTCGGGTTGTATTTTTTATCTTCTTTTAGTCTCTATTTCTCCAGTGTTATTTGCTCTTGTAGTTTCATAACCGACATCTTCCATTTCTCTTCTGACTTTCTCTCCTCTTCCACCCTTTCATTGTCTCTTTCATTGTTTTCTTCTCTCCTTGTCTCCTTCTTGTGGCGTGCAAGCCCATTTAGTTTTCCATTCTCCGCTCCTTTTTGCATCTTCTCCCTTCCTCTTCTTATCCTGTGTATTTGTTTCGTCTTCCTGTTCTTTCTCAATTTTCACTTCTGTGATATTTTCATCTTTCACCTGTTTTTTCTCCTGTAGATGATTGGTCTTCTTTCTCTTATTTTTCTTCTTGTTTTCTGTTTTATTTGCTAACATTTATCCTGTGCTCCTTTGCTAATTTATCCATCGCAGCTCTTTGCTGATGATACTGCTCCATTTCCTCATCCCTTTGCTCAGTTTTCCTGTCATCTGTCTTCTTCCTTTACTTCATTTTGTTTGCCCTCGCGTCTTTATGAAAGTTCACTTTCTTGATTTCTTTCATTATTTGTTTACGTTTTTCATGCTCTTTTTCCTTTCGTTCCTCTTTAGTATACAACTTTTCATTCTCAGCCGCAGCCAATCTTAATCCTCCTCTGCTCTGTCTGTTCAATTGGAATTGGAATTGGCTTTTGAAAAAACCTACAGGAAACAGATTTGGAATTTAATTTAATGTAACTAAATTCTGTGAAATTTCATTTTTTTTCTTACCGCATATATGAGATTACACGTAGTGTTGCATATCAATACTGAATATCATAAAATGTTAAAGGTACCTTTCAGGTTGTATTTGATGTATGTAACTTCAACTATTTCAATTTACAATTAATCTTTAAAATAAACAAATGTTTTGTCCAGTTCTGCTACACTGCAATACATGATGCCTCAAACCTTAAATAATGAGTAATGTTTTATTGATAAATTCACGTTATTTAATTCATATATTTTACACTTTTTATTGCATCAAATCATCGCTACAAATGACTCGCTCGCACAACCCCCCAAGACAAGCTGATTCACAGACAGCTTTTCTGCCCACCATTCTGACGGTCAGGGGAAACATGCATTACTCTATGAATACGACTGGAAATGACAAAGAGCGCATGCGTGAAATAATCTGAAAGCCTGGCAGCTTCTCTACGGAGCCCCACGTGGCTCACCGCAAGGATTATTTACTACGTTCCCACCGCATCGCAGTATTGCAGTTGGAAAATAAAATAATTGGACAGTAAGAAACAAACATTTAAATGACACGTTTTAATGTAAATAATGCTTATGCTAATTATAATAAAATAATACATAGAAAAAAATATATTACAAAATGAACTTTTAATATTTAAATGCTCTCATAATTTTCTAATGCCTTGGCGCCGCATTTATAGCTTATTATGACCGCTCGCCACTGCTAAGATTACATCTCTCAGCCCTAAATATCTTGCCAGCGACACTGAAGATGCTTTCTGCAGGTCCTTGCGTTTGTTGGCACCAGCTCCAACTACTGGAACCTACATGAAAAGTCCAGTACCATTTATGGACAGAAAGTCATGGGTCAAACGTTTCAGTTCCTGACAGACAATGTTCCCCACAGGCTGCATTTGCCGGCTAAACTAGGCTTGCCTAGTCTTGTTTTACACAAAGTCTGCTCCATCTTTATATTCTCTCCAGATAGTCCTTCTTTCATGTCTTCCCTCCAGAGCTGCTGCCTGATCGCTATAGGCTTTTGTCCATACTCTTGTCATCTTTCTCTCCAGCACCCTCTGGCTCAGGTGTTCTGTCTCCATCTTCACATTTGCATCATATACCGTGTAGCCTGAGGGCCTGTTTTCCCATCCTCGGCCTTCTCTCTGTCTCTGTCCACCGCTGCCTGAGCACAGCCATCATCCTCTGCCTCAGCTCTGGCTTAGCACGCAGCAGTTCATAAGTCTCTTGTTTGGTAGCATCCTCCCTGATACCAAACTCTTGGTGCAGATCTTTGAAGTGCTGCTTCTGGGTCTCCTGATTGGTCTACGTGTCCAGGTTCAGCCCCTTTCACTTATCCTGCCAAGTCACACGAGTGATTCATTGACATTTGAAGGGACATTAGACAGTATTAATGAAACATATGGTACCTAAAAACATGTAGCACCTAAAGCTGTCACGAGCATAGCTGACACTATTTTTACATTTAACCTGTCTTTTTTCTTTTCTTATTTTCTTTCCCCTTATTTTCTAAATTTTATTTACCAAATGTTCTTTGTCGCATTATTGATGAGTTCTTGCACAGTGTATCCTTTGTGACCAACTGTTTGTGTGTGGGTAATCATGTCGGTGAGTGCACGTACATGCATGTACTGGTCAGATTGGACTGAGCTACACTACATACACACTATAATACACACCTTCTATCTGACCATCAGTGGACTAATATGACAGCTGTCCCTGCCGGCCTGACTATAGTAATGAACACGCAACAGACTGAGCGATGAGGTACTTTGTGTGGAAGGCCCTCGCATCATATCCTCACGATGTGAATTACACTCTTTAGGTCTGTAAATAAACTAACTTCATTAACTATTTTAGGAGAAATGTTGAGGTACCTACAGTATATCGTAGTTATAAAATTGATTTCCATACTTTGGGTCCCACCAGACCACTCCACTTTGTCCCATTCTCAGATAATTTTTTTATTAATCTGGGATTGATAAATTAGTCTAAATATGCCTGATCATCTTTTGTTCAACAAAAGATGAGAGGAACGTCCAGAGGAGCTCTGCCTAAGGATCGCAGGCTTTGTTCTGGCTCATAAGGGGTTAAAATGTCTGAAATGTAGCTAGGCGCCTGACCTAGTCGTGGTTTAAAAGTGATCAGTAAATGTTAAAATCAGTTCTGAAAGTGACAGGTAACCGGTGTAAGGAAGCGATAATTGGAGTAATGTGGTCTCTATGTTTAAAACCCTGGCGGCTGTGTTCTGTATGAGCTGGCAGCATGAGAGGGACCTCTGACTGAGGCAGGAATAGAGGGAGTTGCTGTAATCTAGACGGGAGAAGATAAAGGCATGGATGACCTTCTGCAGCTTGGTAGAAGATAAGAGTGGTTTAATTTTGGATATATTTCACAGATGAAAGAAACGGGACTGCATTACCCTCTTGACCTGCTCGTCAAAGCTTAGGTTGCTGTCAAGAAACACCGCCAAATTTCTGTCCACTGGTTTCACATTTCAAGATAGTGCTAATGCCCA
The DNA here is from genome assembly GCA_900312575.1 of Acanthochaenus luetkenii. NCBI lineage: Eukaryota > Metazoa > Chordata > Actinopteri > Beryciformes > Stephanoberycidae > Acanthochaenus > Acanthochaenus luetkenii. The sequence goes on along the minus strand of OMOT01077249.1, from coordinate 6,337 downwards.
GTGCTTGCTGTGGTAACAGTGACACCCTCGGACATGTGAACTAAAGGTTCCTATTTTGAAAATGTATTCATGAATTAATAAATATGTCCACCTATCTGTCTATGTATTTGTTTGTTTGGTAGTTTGTGTGTGTGAAATGCTTTTTGCTACGTGCAGTGCCTAGGGGAATTACAATATGCACTGTTTAGGCGGTGCAGAGCCCCGTGCACAAGGGAAATACAGTGTGCTCTTGTACACCAGGCAATATGGTAGAAGCATCAACCACCTGGAGGCTGGTGCGCTGTACATTCACACACCAGGAAGTCGCTCTGTGAATTTCTAGCTGTAGTGGCTTAAGTGTTCCAGCAAATAACACACTCCGCTTCGATTCACTCTGCGACAACATATTGTGTTCTTAACACGTCTGTTACTCCCCTGGTGGTAAGGCGTCTACTGTTTATTGGCCTTAAGTGCATATAATTCACAGTACTAATAAGTAGGCAGAGAACCACTATGACTGGGAACTGGACACGCACATGGCCCATAGTGCTTAGCGAAACATGGGATAGGGGATCCCTTCACTGGGGTTCCCTTCCGGCTTTACAAAACAGAAGCACAGGAGGGACCGAGACCAGCCCAGGTAGTTTTTCTTGTTAACACAGCATCTTAAATCTGAAATGATGCTCAGCCTCTGACTCTCAGTCAACTGTTGCTGGTACTGAAGCAATGGCCTATAGCCTATCTGGAGCCTATGTGTCGTGAATGTTGCCAGAGGCTACTAAAGTTAGGCTTATGGAAAATGCGTAGTGCCTCCCTACTGTGTTGTGTGAATCACCGTATCATCGTTTGTACTTAACTTATGCCACTATCTCCCTATACATGGAGATTTCTCTTTGTTTACTGCTCCTCCGTGTACTATATGGCACACAACAAACTGTGAATACAGTATGAATGCTTATCAGTAAACAGGAGCCTGGAAAGTCATCGAAATGTCCTTGAATTTGATGTCCAAGTGAGTGTGAGAATATGGTTGTTTGGATGTTTACATCTTTACCAGAGCTGTTGGAGGTTGGACAGGCCAAAACATGAATGATCAACCTCCTTTTTTGTGTGTGTTTCCAGTGTCCGTCTCCATGAGTTGGTGCAAGAATGCTGTTTGACTGTGGATAAGCAGAAAAAACAACAAGAAAACCAGAACCAGACCGTAATCAGAAAAATGACAGCGAAAATGAAAACAAATTGGATTACATGTTTGGCTTTTGCAGTTGTAGCACATGTTTTCTTTTTGTGTCCTGTCTCTGGGAAACTGTGCTATTACTAAAAGCCAGAGCTGAGTCCTGACCACGCCAGAATGGAGACTACACCGACTCTGATCCGCCCACTCTGCTTCACTGTCTGTACCAGGCAGTTACACCTCAACAGTGGATCGCCACTAAATTGTAGTTTGTCTTGGTGGTTGATATTTTACAATATGTGAACCACATGCTGCAGTCTTACCAGTATCTTTGACTGTTTGTATTCTAGCCATACAGTCAGTGCAGTTCGCTGAAATTGAATACAGTATTCCCCCCCTCTGTCTGCTTTTAGGCCGTACTGTGCCATAGCGTGCCCACTATTTATGGGAACGTCCAGATTATCAGTGACTGCCTGGCCGCTGTCGCCCCTCACTTCCTGCTCTTTATCTGACCCAACGCCTCTGCATGCTGGTTGAGGGAGCTGACGGGGCAAGCTCTCTTCTTGATGCCCACACTTCCTGTACTGAGGACCCTTGACCACCCTTGAGCACGCAGATACAGATGTTCTCTCTCTCACTCTCTCTCTCATGCTTATCCTACACAGTGCCCACCCACTCGCTCGCTTGTTTTCTCGGACAGAATAGTTTTTAGATTTTTGAGACAGGAAAATAAATGGGGACTTGACCTTCCCTGATTTTCGGATTGGCCTGCTATATTTTCACGATGCGTCACATTATAGTATGAAGGCAGTGAGGTCCAGCATGAAGTTGGTGAAAACTCTCCATTATGTGCTGACTTATTGTGCTAGCAAAACCTTGGCGTGGCAGAAATGACACCTTTGTGTTTGAATTGCAATAAAAGGCTAATATAACCGAGGTAACTGTATTGTCCTCTGACCCACGGGAGTAAAGGGTGACGGTAGGACACCAGCCGAGAGTTGGGTGGTCTGATAAGGAAAGCTTTGTTTCCCTCCGTGCCCACGACGTTTTATGGTATCGTTTTCACTGGGGCTGCGTTGTTTTGTCTTTGTCTTCCACACCTACGTTTCCCTCCTCTCCATGGGGTTGACCTTATGGTCTGGCTAGCGGTCCAGAGGCACACACAAACAAACGGTCAGACCACACACACACACACACACACCGGACCATGTTGAAAGTCGATTTCTCAGGGTCTCGGGTCATGAACTCTTCCCCAGAGACTTGTGTCCTAGCATCTGTTTGTTTTACCTTATGCACAGGTATGTGGTGAGTGAGGCCGACTAATCTTTACGTGCACACATCAGAGCTGTTTTCCTCTCCTTTCTTTCTTGTTGTCTGTACTGATCTTGAATTATTCCAAATGTCATTCTCAAAGCAGATTTCCATATTAGGCCACCATGTGGTGTAAAAAAAGTCATATTGTGAAATAAAATGCGCCAAACTTCTTATGTAATTAGAGATTGAAACAACTGCTATGAAAGATTATCTTTTTTTTTTTTAATGTATAAGTAACACTGTGGAAACATTGGGTCTTGGATCACAGGCCCACTGCAGTCTGGCTTCCCACACCTTGGCAGGGACTGGCAGAGTGACCTTTAGCTTTATCTCTGCGTCTCAGGAGGGAAGCAGAAGAACGAGAAAAGAAAGAGCCAAGAAAGATTTTTAATATTCTTTTCTCTCTTTCCACAGGGAAATTCAATTAATAAAAAATAACATTTCATCCATTTCTTTTGTAATTTGAATTCTGCTACACTTCATGATAAATTACAAACTTGATCCATTGTAAAAGGGAGTGAGCAAGTTTTGAATTAACACAGTACCTGATTCTATAAATAAAATGGGTAGGGTGATATATTTCTATGAAAAATGTATAGTCATTATTTTGGCTGTTAAAAACTATTAGTGGAAGGTAATATGTTTTGTGACTTTGTCTGGTTTGCATATTGAGCATTAGTAGGCCCAGTCTAAACCATTCATTTGAGCCTTTATTTGATGGAGAGGGAAATGACATGCGACAGATCGGAACCCAATCGCTGAGCCACCAGGACAACCCACCATGCATCATTTTTAACTGTTGTCTTACCAGCACACTGCTGTTACTTTCCCAGAGGGCGATCACACAGTCAGAGTAATGTAACACACAGATGACCCACATAAATATTTATGGTGTTTTGCACTGTACAGTCAGTGGGTAGACCTTTGATTTGGCCATAATAATGACTGGGACTTTGTCTTATTATACAGTAGATGTAGGCCACTAGGTTTTAGAACACAGTTCGTGTGCTTAGCGTCAGTGTCCCAAGCCCTCACATTATCCTTTCTTAGGTGGCTGATTTATTACTGAAATACTTCCTAATAGAAGCACTGCTGAAATTCTGGCACATGTAGCAGGGGATTCTCTCTCTCTCTCTCTCTACAGTATGATCCAGTCCAAATTTACGATTCATTTATGACCAAGCTAAATAAAAACCACTCATTCGGTGTTCTTACTGTAGTCTCACTGATTCATACAACTGGTGGACAACTGTGGAAGAAACCCCTTCGAGCCGTGCACCCTTCCACAAACACTCACAGCTGTGTCAAGTTGTCTAAGCCCTACGAAGCTCAGTGTCATACTAACTCGCTCCCAAGTCCCCGAGAGGAGTCTGCACTGGATCACTGTGACATCCTTATGTTGCTCTAGATTTTTACGAGGCCTTGGGAGCCTCGTCTCTTTAGATCCTGGGTGGTCTCCTCCGTGTCTCGATTACGTAAGGATGAATTTAGTTAAATCACAGATTTTCTTGTTGTGATCAAGCTGGCCTTGTCCTTTTCCTCATTGGCTGTTTGGCAACACACTGATGCCAGCACTTAACTGGGCAGTCACACAGACCATGACCGAGAAGTTTTAGAAAACTAGATTTCTGCCAAGTCACCTGTTGTTCTGAATTCATTTGATTGTTGAATTATATTGTATAGGGTCATTATCATTCAGCGATCTCTGTCTGCAGTACTAGTTACAGTTTCTTTGTAAAGTATTCAGAGCCATTCACTTTTTTCACACGTTGTGTTGTAGACTAAAATATTTCATACCCCATAATGACAAAGTCAAAACATGCTTTTAGAAATGTTTGCAAATGTATTACAAATACAAAGTGGAAATATCTCATTTACAGGACAACATAGAAGGTTTTCTTCAAGGACCTCTCTGTATTTGGCTCTGTTTTATCGTACCCTCATCCTGACTAGTCTCCCAGTCCCTGTTGGAACTGGATTTCATGGCTGTGTGCGCCTTTCTAAATAATGTCCAATCAATTTAATTTGTCATAGGTGGACTACAATCAAGTTCTAGAGACATCTCAAGGATGCAACAAATTATATATATTAAAAAAAATCATCATCATTGGATGTTGTATATAGATCGATTGCTAAAAATATGAATAAAATCCATGTAAATAAGTCTCTTAACACAACAAATTGTGGGAAAAGCGAAGGGGTCTCAATACTTTCTGAAGTCACTGTATAACCAATTCTTAGATAATGTCAAATGAATGAGATTTAACCATGTTAATGGTGCCTGTGATTTCATTAAATAGACAATTTCTGAAAAGTTGCTGAAAATGTGCAGAGAGAAAGAGTAAAGAAAAAGATAGAGAGAGGGAGATGACCAAATAATAGAGGAAAGACTGAGACACACAGGTCGGCTAAGGTAGCAAGGCTGCGGGAAAAGATGGGAAGTGAATGTCCACTCATCGTAACGTGCTCAGGTTCACCAGCGGCGGGGGAAACAGCTGTGTGGCCTGCCAGGACAGCATCGGACCTGGACAAAAATGACAAGTATTTTATGAGAGCTTTTGAAGATGGTGGCTTTATTACAGTGGGTCTGCGACCCCGACATAGCCCAGTGAAGATTTAGCACCTCACCACCTTCTGGTTTCCCAGTGCATTATGACCAGCCCTGCACTTTCTTGTGTCTGTGTGTGAGAGAGAGAGAGAGCGAGAGAGGGAGAGAGGGAGAGAGAGACCATGGCAACAGTCAGTGCTTTTTTCCTTTTTTTTATGTGTTCGGCATGACAACTCTGATGGGTATATATACTCATCATTGTTACTGCACAACACTATACATGCACCATTTAGTCATATATCCCTCATTTCAAATTTGAGGACTGGAGTGGAATCCCCAAAATGTGACGGACCATGAACAATTTTACAAAATTGTCCCACTGAAAACCATAAGTATGGATATTGTATTAGATCTGAAGCCTACCTGTGAGTGTAGAGGATGGAGTAGAGGGGAGACGGGCCGCTCACATTGACAGTTTTACAGTGAGCACTGAATTCATCCTGTCTACCCCAGACACTTCTTCGTCTGAAACGTCTCCCACTTCAAAGGACATGTGCTGTTGTAATGTTTTCGTCCTACCCATTAACCTTCTTGTCCATATTACTATTTTGGTGAGGTACAAATGCTTACTAGTCTTGTTTTGTCTCTCTCTCTCCCCCTCCTTCTTTCAGGTGCACTTGGGCTCTGTGGAGCTACAGCCGGCCCCAGACCCCCTGGAGCTGAACCGGGAGATGATTGGCCAATCCCTACAGCGCAGCACTGATCTGGAGTCAGAGAACTGCCAGCTATTGGAGGAGAACCGTAGGCTCAAACAGGAGCACCAGCGCATCCTCGGAGAGTAAGGATGAGGAGAGAAAGCAGCCTTATGTTTTGTGCTGGTGGATCAAAATGTGTGACTTGTTTATGTGCGTATATAATTAGTTGTGTGACGGAGAATAAGTGATCTAATTCAATAGGGAAGTAAGAAAACCCTATGGAATGTTATTATTTCCTTAAGATGTTGATTGTGTTGTTTGCATGCCAACTGTTTTTAAGCACAGTAATCACCCAGAGTGACATCATCACTGGTCGCCCTCTTCAGAGTATTGAGGGTTCCACCCAAGGTTGCAAACTGAGCTTGTGATTTCTGGGAACTAATTCCAATTGATTCGCTTGTATTTACTTCATTTTAAATGTGCCTGGTGCTTGACTTCTTTTCAATAGCATTTAATGCAACTGTTTATCTGCTGGTTTATTCCTTGGCTCTGGGCTAACCAATGGAGTGTTGCCACAGATGGCAGATGAGAGTGGCTTATGTCTGGCCAGGGTGGCGTCGTCAGCAT
>OMOT01077245.1:0-10468 GCA_900312575.1 Acanthochaenus luetkenii | reverse complement strand
AATTACGTAAATGACAACAGGTGCAAACGTGGTGGAGACAGCGGTATGAGGGTCTTGCGTGTTTAATGGTTTGCACCATGGAGAGTTTGGACGGGCAACAGAACCGCAAAATTCATTACAGGTGTTAGTGGAAGAGGCAAATACACATCTGGATGAGCTACAGCAAAGAAATGGGAGTCTGCCAGAAAGTGAACTGGCAGTTAAAGCAGTGATGAAGAAAAGAGGGAAATAAGACGTGTTACAGTTTGACTCCCAAAATAAATGTTCAGTTAGTAACAGGAAGTGCCTACCATCGCTATTTTATTAAATAGCGTGCTTTACTTAGCGAGTACCAATTGAAATGTCGTCATATGTTTTGCTGTTGGTTGTAGTAATTGTGTCGGGATGGACTGAGGGAAAGCTCATCATTTGCCCGCTGGTAAAGAGATAAGTGACATAGTCGTAACAGTTATCTTACCTGCCCCGTAACTTTATCTCTTGAAGACGAAGGACTTTTTGTTAGTTCACCCGCCCTGAAGTGAAATACTGAAATACATCGGTACATCTGACGCCTTAAGGGTGTCACCGGAATACGCAGACAAGTTGTGAATAAGATGTAGCGGGTTATGTCGGTATCATGTAACAACAGATCAGGGAGTTTATCTGCAGACTTTACTGGTGTCGGCCATGTTGGAGGCAGATAGGAAGGGTCACATCCTCCAAGGACTTTTAAACATCTTTCCTTCTCATCAGAAGTCAGTTGAGAGGTTTGCTTGGTCACGGTCTCTTGTTGTGTAGTCACACACACACACACACACACACACACATACACACACACACACACACACACACACACACACACACACACACACACACACACACACACACACACACACAGGGCCGGCACTGTTTCCAGAGAGGGTGTTGGAGTTGAAAGGGAGGTAGAGCTTGGTGGGACGTGTCCATGGGAAGATGCATTCCATATGGCTCTGTCCATTTTCTTTTATTGTGTCCCTGGCTGAGCTCTTGTAACTGACGGGGTTGGTCTGCCGGATGCGACTGAGAGATCCAGACCTCTTGTAGAGTGCGTCACGCTCATTGTGGCCGGTAACCATATGCCTTTTATATTTGCTTATTACACGGGAGCATGTTGGAACACGACCAGGAAAGGCACAATGTCCATCACACAAAGATCCACAAATAGCATCTGCTCCATATACTTATTGTGGGTTGGGTCTTGAGACCTGGAGTGACCTCTGTGATATTGTTGGTTTAGTGTCTTTGTATGGCAGTGTAGGAGGTCAGCCGGGTTCAAGTGGAGGGAAAATCTGCCACTTTAACATCCTGGTTGCTTCCATAGTTTGCAGTCCAGAGGTGGTCTTGTATTTGTATTGAGGCCCACTCTCAGTGCTGCCCCCTTGTGTATCCTCCCTGCAGGTACAGAGCTCTCACCTTCACCCTTACCTTCCTGCTGTACACCAGCTTCCACCTGTCCAGGAAGCCTATCAGCATCATCAAGGTAACAAACACACACACACACACACACACAGAGCAAATACATGCAAAGGCAATGGAAGGAGGTAAACCGGACGAGATGCACGCAGCTTCGCTCTATGCAGTGTGAATTGAGACGACTTGAGTGAGAAATTCGCCAAACGCAGTAAAAGCCAATCAGCTTCAAGCAGGACTCTATTCAGGCGGCTGTAAATCTCTCCACCCACCCAGTATATATATATATATATATAGGTGTAAAGTCCAGTGGGTATTTGTGACCAATAACACAGACCAATGACATTTGCACAAAAGTTGATGAAAGCTAGAGTTCCCAAAGACAACGTTGATCATCCTGGCTGCCCGGCCTGGCACACAAAATATTAAAATGCAGGCCTGATGGAATAGAAAATCCGCCAATTTCACTGCTCATTTTTGGAAGTCATCCGATCATGCAGAGAAAGAGCGTAGGATTGGACAGAATCTATGCTTCACAGGCGCATATTTCCCGCCTTCTCCTCATGGGACAATAACCAAACACAACATGCTTTATTTCCACGCCGGCTGTTCCTGTCGCCATACGGTGATTTTTGGTCTGGTTGTTTGCGTTGACAGAGTGAGCTCCATAAGAACTGCTCGTCTGTCAGTGATCTCGCCGCCGCCAGCAGCAGCCAGCAGCCCTCCCTGCCTGCTCTCCACACGGACATGGACTGTAGCTGGAAGCCTTTTGGTTCGTATCTGCATGGGGGCCAACGTTTCAGGGGTTTTGCAGGATTTCTGTTTTTATTTTTCATGCCATTTTATTCTTATCAGGGTGTAAAAGCCTCTGAAGCATCATTTAGACCATCATGGGACACTAAAATTCTCCTCTCAGACTGATGACATTCTATTAGTGTCAGCAGCTCTTTAAGGCAGAGTGACCCACAGCACCTATTCAATGGTAGGGGAAACTCTGGGATAGGTTGCTTCCTTTTAAATTAATTTTATAGAATTAATTAATTCATAAAAACATAATTGAACAACAAATAAATAACATTTGCACAGAAAATGAAATGCCATTGCAGCTTTTACAGCCCGTTCTCATGTAGCTGTGCTCAGGGAGGAACCTGGCCGATAACGGATATCTAATAAAAGGCCAATAACCACGTATTGAGCTTAGTGACGGCACCAAGCTGAACACGATGCCATTCTCATTTAAAACCCCTGTGTCTTCCCAGATAAAAGCAACTACAAACAGCTGTTGGGAGCCATGGACTACTCCTTCCTCTGTGCCTATGCGGTGGGCATGTACCTCAGGTAAGATACAGATGACTTTATTCATCCCAGAGGGGGAATCGGGTCATTGCAGCAGCAAAGAATAAAGGTGCAGATTAGTGAACAAAGAGGAAAAGGTACCAACGGTTATGAATACAGATAAAAAAGGAAGAAAAAAAGAAAACAGGCCTTTAATATCAATATCACATAAAGCTACATTTAAAAAATCACACATCGGTAGTTTCACTTTTAGTTTGAGTATGTTCTGCAGGCTTCATTTTATATTTTGGAAGCGGTGAAACTGATGAAGATGAAGATGTGCTGTCAAGTCCCGTGATTGTGCAGTGGAAGCTGTGATCCCTTTTGATTTGACCCATGAAATCCGTTCCAGTTACAAAGGGAAGCTGTAGATGAAGGAGAGGAGAGCGACTCAGTCAGGATGTTTAAGCCGGGAAACGTGTGCCTGTGTTGCGTAACGCACCGGGGCCAGAACTAATCTCTTTCCATAATTTTGAATATACTTACTAAGTGCATTTTGAAGTTAAGCGCCAATAAAAATGCCAGAAAAACTAATTTCAGAGTGCATGACTGAAAATGTTACCTCCATCTGTATTTTACAAAGTGATTGCCAATAATGCATCTGCATATCTAGACATTCATTCAATACATATAGGTATACTGTATATAGGTACATATGTTAGCTACATGTTTCAATCTGATAATGTGATTATCTTCCAATGCACGTCTGTATATTTGTTCTCCCCTCTGAACACCTGATAATGTGAATAGTTAGCGATCAATATCACAACTCTCTGCTGCTGCAGTGATCCAGCTTCCCCACAGGGATCATTCAAGTTTGATGTTATCTAATCTATATATTAATGTTGCATTGACATTAATGTGTTTCTCATTTTTATGTATTCCCTACCGCAAACATTTGATCAGGTCGTATAACAAATGAGATTCCAAGACTGAGTTTAAATGTAGGTAGATATTTTAAAACCTCTCTGATTGGAATATGTGGTTGTGGTTAATGTGACGTCATCACTGTGCGCCCATGCAGTGGCATCATCGGAGAGCGCCTGCCCATTCGGCTGTACCTGACGGTGGGCATGCTGACCAGCGGCCTGTTCACCTGCCTGTTTGGACTGGGCTACATCTACAACATCCACAGCCTGGGCTTCTATGTGTTTGTCCAGGTGAGATGAGCAGACAGACAGACAGACATAGGGGCCAGGGATTTGATGCCTTGCTCAAAGGCACTGGGCAGGTACTGCCACACGGGGAATTGAGCCCCTGTCCTCCTGTTGGTGGACGACCTCACTAACCCATAGGCCATCCTGCCACTCCAAATACAGCACAAAGACGTACAGTACATATAAATGCATTTACACACATATATTTATACATACAGGCTTACACACACACATCGATACATGAACACACACATACGTTTATCATACATGTATTTACACACTGTACATTCAACCAATAAATACCACCCTCTCTTTATTCACAGCACACTGAGGGTTAAGAGACCTAATTCCTTGTTGGAAACCTATTGCCTCATTGTGAAATGTATTTTCCCCTCATTTGTCCTTTCCCAATGTTTCAGGTGGCCAACGGCTTGGTCCAAACCACTGGCTGGCCCAGTGTAGTGACTTGCATCAGCAACTGGTTCGGCAAGGGAAGGTAAGCTATTACCAGGCCCGGACTGAATCTACACACTCCTTAAAACGTTAGTGCACTTATGAAGGAGATCAAGAAACACCCCACAGAATTAGCAGATTTACCACAAATGCAGCACAAAAAAAGAAAGAAAAGTAAATTTTGTTGACATTAAGTGGAAAGAGTGTCAGGTTTTCGTGGCACCATCTTTGTAAGCTGATCTAGAGTGACACATGGTAGCTCAATGCGACAGGACGGTTATATGGCCGCACGATAACAAGCTGTTGGAGAGTAATATCGTGGGCAGTTCTGAGCCGTTATCAAGGAAGGCAGTGCAGGGAAAGGTCTCGCTGAGTGTGGATGCACCGTAGTTGCACAAAGCATTTTCCCCTCAATCAAGGAAGATACATTTTCATGAAGGAGAATTATATTTCCCTCACTGTTTCTATTCTATTCTATTTAGTTTAAACCTTTATTCAATCAAGCAGGTCAATTAAGAACAGCCACAAGGTCCTGTGCCTAACACACACAGATGCTATACAACATGGAAGGATATTATATCATATATTATAAGATATGGAGACTGAGCCAGCAAGATGGAGAGTCAACAGCATCCTGTCTCTCTTCCTGTCTCCCTGCTAGGCGCGGTCTCATCATGGGGCTGTGGAACTCCCACACCTCGGTGGGCAACATCCTGGGCTCTCTGATCGCCGGCTACTGGGTCTCCTCCAACTGGGGCCTGTCCTTCATCGTACCAGGGCTCATCATCGCTGCCATGGGCGTCGTCTGCTTCTTCTTCCTCATCGAGCGTGAGTGCAGCCTCCGCACAGAGCGGACGAAGACAACGCGCTGTAAAAATGTCCTCGCTCCTGAAATTGCTCTTCCACATCGATGGCCTCGATCCTTTTGTCTTTCTCAGTAGAGGAGAGAGAGCGTTTGTTTAAACCCAAAGTGTTTGTGGATTTTCGACAACATCTTTTATACGTTTAAAATAAAAAATGTTTTGTGACGATAATAAATAAATGCAATTGTGTCAGAGTAGTTAAGCCAACCTGCTCATGGACGGTATTTTTCCTGTATTTGCCAGCACATTGAAGAATAGCCAGAGCTGTACACAGGACCTCACAGTTTTAATGGGAGTAGTATCATATCTAACTTGTGTACCTTGTGTTCCCCTGTAGATCCAAATGACCTGAAAAGCATGTACGCTCAGAACTCTTCCCCCGGCAACAATGTGAGTATTTTCAGTTTTTTCTGTTTTCCAGGGAATTAAAACACAACATTTCCGTGATCCTTTGGTCATTTAAAAACTTGTTTCATACATTTATTGCATTAGATTGTGTTTCTCAGCTGGTACACGATATGTGGTTCTCTAGGAGAACAACAATAAACTCCGCCAGCGCCTGCAGATGAGCTTAGAAACAAAAGTTACATTTTCCCAACTTTTGCCTTCCGCTGTGACGGTGAAGACAAACCGGATGTTGAAAAGTCAAAATGGACGCACACACATACGTTTGTCCCCCCCCCTGCTCTTTTTGTCTCCTTTTCCAATGAAGATTGTATGAAGAGTGTCCAACGATTATTTTGGTTTGGCTGTGCCGCCCCAATTCCTATTTAATACATTTTGTAGTTAGGCATTTTGTAATGAAACACCGAAAATGCTATTTTACGGATTGTTTTCTATTCCTATAAATGGACATGCACTGGTCGAACCTCTCGTTTATTAAAATCACCATGGCAGCAAGAAGGCAGTTTGCCATTGTGGTTGACTGACAGGCTGACAGGTTGACTGACGGGCTTTTTTCTAAACCACAACGTGGGCGCAGCATGAGGATCATGCGAGGAGAGAACTTGCTGTGACACCATGGCGACCGTGGTCACACCTGCGTGTCGGTCTCGAGCAGCAGCTGGATCGTGGCCTCACTTGGTCTCCCTGAGTCACGCAGGGAAATGAGAGGAGCGCTGAAGTGTTCGCAGACCAAGGCACAAACAATGTCCCATGACCTTTCTCTCTCTGAATTGTGTTCTCCGTTTCCATTGTGCAGAAAGGGGATACAATAATCCAATATAGATCGCTCTGGAAACACGTGTGTCTTGGGATCGAATCCCATCAGAGCTTTCTCCCCTGTGTCTGCACTACTCTGTCTCCCTCACTGTTTCCCACTGTCGAACAAAGAACAAGTCGACTTAAGAAGAATAGACTGTCCACTCTCCTTTAATAAAAAAACAAACATTCGTTTTATGTTTTCGACAGCAGCAACAGCGGTTTGTTTGCAATAAACAGAACAAGAACTGGTTAGTTAGCATGAGCAGCGATCGCCAGCTTTGAATAAAAAAGACGAGTGGAATTTGATAATGTGTCTTTCAACAGACGCCAGACAACAATTGGAACGGATTAAATGGCCACAGTGAGGTGCATCTGCAGTACAAAGAGGGCAAAACCCAGGTGTGTGTGTGTGTGTTAATGCAACATGTACATGTGATCCTGCATGTCTGTTAGTGTATCTGTGAAGGAAAAATCCACCCTAAAACACTTACTGTTAAAAACAGCTTGTATTCCTGGGTCCATTTAGTTGTTATTCCAGTGGATAACTGAACACATGTGACATTGAGATGTTTCCAGCAGCTACAATGTAGTTTGATATCAGAAAGTTCCAGAGATCTAAAACATCAACGGTAAACGTCAGGTTCTGGTGTCGGTCCCTCAGAACCAAAGAGCGAGGGCTTCTTTCTAGAGCCGCCATTTTGCACCGACGTTCAACAAGCATACTGGGAGAAATCCATCGCCAAGAGGCGGCGAGACCCGATTTCTCCACCGACAGTAGCAGCACAATAATGCAGTGCGGCCACGAGACCGACTCTGTCTTTGGTAGCGGTTTTGCCATTTGAACAACTGGGCACAGCGCAACTAGAAAAGCTCTCGCTGTCTTGCTATGTATAAGCCCGTTCTCCCACCTTTGATTGAAAGCAACAAGTTCACGCCCCTTCTCTGGGGGTTGTCGAAAGGCATTCTGGGAAATGTGGGAAACCACTAACTGAAGTGGAGGTAGACGAGGCAGGTTGAGGGAAAGTGGGTTCACCAAAAAGGTAAATTACAACACTTCATGACAAAATGTCTCCTGGAATACACTGAACATCACAGATTGACGAGCTCTTAACGGTGTCAGAGGATCTGAGGGTGGATTTCTCCTTAAAGCCCAACGCTGTAGTGAGCTGTAACATGTAACAACAAGTAACATGTCCTTGTTATTCATTCAGGCTCACTGCTATTACGAGGATAGCGTTCTTAACAGGAAGGTCAGTTCCTTCAATGCTTCCAGGTGTTTCAGGTGGGCTTGGCCGGCGGCCGATGCGTCACATGTAGGGGGAATGTTTGGGAATCAGACAATGGGCCAAACAGCTGCAAATGATCCTTAGCGCTTCTTTTAACCTTCTTGGCGTGCCAGGTGGGTGGGGACCATTCAAGATACAAAATAGCTTTTCTGCGATTGTCTTAACTTCCCGTCACGTATTGTATTGGCCTATAAGGCAAACTGCGCCCCATTTGGTACACCGAGCAGGTTGAAACAAAATTTAGTATTTTACGTTAGCGTTTGACACAAATATTATAATTAATAGTATTTGACACAAGTGTGTGTTGTGTTCTTTTTACTCTCTCAGTTGATACTCTAGAATAAGGGGGAGGGATGTTGTAATTGTTTACCAAATGGGGTGCGATCACCTTTCATTCCCCCTCAAATCGCTGTCTGGCTATATGGTTCCTCCGCTCCTATTTTTATGATTTGTTGTCGATCTCTTTGGTAACATTTCCCTGCAGGACTTGTGTGACTTTTGTCATTTTCCAAGACGTCATCGTTCAAATCAATGAACTGGACCAATCAGTTTCTTTTCTTTTTTTTCCTAAAAAAGTGATTTCTGGGTTAAAAATCATTGAAAGGTCACTTGACACCTGAAGGTAATGGGGCTTGGCTTACCTTTTTTGTGTAGTTACCTTGCCATGGTATAACTCCAAATATTGGAGAAGAAGAAGATCCGGTAGGTAGCTTCCGAGACAGAATCACCCGTTTGTTCTCGTTCGTTTGTGAGCTAAAGGTGTGACTTTAGACCCGTTTCTCCGTGCCACACTGTATGTGTATGGGGAGAGAAATCAACACGGTTGGATTATCAAGTTTTAATCTCCTGAGCAACTATTGGAAGACATCTCGAGTTACATCATGGCAAGATAACTACACAACCCAAACGTCTACCAAACTTGAATGATGCTTTAGGTGGACTGGGTGGATGTGACAGAAAAATACAACTTGGCTGTATTTTGGTGTTTGACATATTGAATCCTTGATCACACCCTCTTCTTTTGCAAGTGGTGTTGGGACCTCTGGGTTTGTGTTGAAACAGCTGGGTATCAATTATTTATCTCTCTCTCTCTCGCTCTCGCTCTCGCTCTCTCGCTCTCTCTCTCTCGCTCTCTCTCTCAGAGTTATGACACAGAGCTGTTACTGCCCAGGGACAACGGCAGTGTGTGTGTCCCTGTACAGCAGGTCGTGGTGGTGAGGAGCGAATCAGACCCGTCTCCAATCAGCTTCATGGGTGCCTTGCACATACCGGTCAGACACACACACACACACACACACACACACACCACAAAGTGAATACATTATCCAAACACAATCTTTTTATATCAATATTGGCAAGACAACATTTTGCGTGAGGTGTCCGGATATGTGGTTCCTTTGGTGGACGTCAGAGCCTTGCAGATACGTAGAAGTCAGCATGGTTGACATCATGACAGGCTAACAAATCTACAAAATAGATGTATAAATCAGATATCGGCCAGTTAATGTTGGCCACCGCCGATGGAAGTGAGGATATGATTTGACCTCACCAGCCTCGGGGGTGACCTCGCCCCGCCTCAAGGAGCTGCTTAGGTTTCAGTTTGAGTGTCCCTTGATGGTGTAAATACTGTTTCACACGAATGTCACAATCCTAGGTGAAACACTGAATACACGTCTGTGTTCATTCCTCTGCTGTTTGTCCTCACAGGGAGTGATCGAGTTCTCTCTGTGTCTGCTGTTCGCCAAGCTGGTCAGCTACACCTTCCTCTTCTGGTTGCCTCTCTACATCACTAAAGCAGGTACGGACCAAACACCACTGCTGGTACCGCGGTGTCCTGTTGGCTCAGTGGGTTCAGGCACATCATGCTTTGTACCGCTGAGGTTGTGGGTTCAGTTCCTGCCGCACCTTTTGCACACGTCATCATCGCCCTCTCCCATTTTTTTTCTTCTGTCTCTCCACTGTATTTTGTTGAATAAAGCAGAAATACCGTCAAAGTAATCACACACAAAAAACACTACTATTTGACTGAATACTCAAAATATGTAATATGTAGGTGTTTTTACTTGAACATGCCTGGTGAAAAGATGAACGACTTACCAAAAGGTACCATATTCTAGTGTGTGGATGTTTATTTTATGTCCATGGATGGGAGGGGCGATGACATGGAAAAATAATCTAACAAAGCGAAAAGGTAATTTCTCATTTAATTGTGACTGAAGGCCTGAGACCAGAGAGACTGACAGAGCTGTAACAGAGCGATGTGATGTTATCTGCAGGGTGATCACCCAGCCAGTCACTTAGCTCGGAGTAATGACACGTTCTTATTGTGTTGTGGTATGTAAGCAGACCAGCCCATTCAGGATTATTACCAGGACTGGTGTATCAGGCGTAGAGCGATGCCTGAGGGAGAAAAGAGATAACAGGTTATTGTTTGTGTGTGTGTGTTTGTCCAGCTCACCTAGATGCCAAGAAGGCCGGGGATCTCTCCACCCTCTTTGACGTGGGAGGAATAGTGGGTAGGTCCTTTTTTGTTCTGTTTTCCTTTTTATCTTGGTTCTTTTACTGGTACTAGCCATTTATATTCCAATATGTATGTCACATGTGTGTGTGTGTGTCAACCTGTGTCGTGTTTCTGTGTGCACACATTGTGTATGTAGTGTGTGCTGCATGAATGTAACGTCTCGCCCTCCATTCACTAATTGTTAATCTTTTCCTTGAAGCAATATGGCCAGTATGAAAAATG
>OMOT01077244.1:0-13225 GCA_900312575.1 Acanthochaenus luetkenii | reverse complement strand
CCAAGCTGGTCGCGGCGCACCGCCGCGGAGGAAATTCGCCCAGCGGGGGCCAGCCAGACACGGGGAGAGGTCCCGCGAGGGGATCCTCCCGCACCGAGCGACCGTCCCTGACCTGCCGAGTTGAATCCTCCGGGCAGACTGCACGGACCCCACCCGTTTACCTCTTAACGGTTTCACGCCCTCTTGAACTCTCTCTTCAAAGTGTCTCTTCACGGGCGCCATTTTGTTGTCCTTATACACACACACACTGTTATATGTGTACCACACAAAATCGCTTCGAGGTCAGTAAGCACAACCAGAATTAATCCATATATAAGGCGCTCCGGATTATAAGGCGCACTGTCGTTTTGTGAGAAAATTATAGGCTTTTAAGTGTGTGTATTTTTTTAGTGCGGAAAATACGGTACATACATAAAAGCCTGTCCTGGTTAATGGTAGACCAGAGATTGACAGGAAGTCTGTTGTTATGTCTGTTGTATATGTGTAGCAAAGAAACCTAAATCCTTATACAAAATGATACATTACACTAGTAACAGGCACAACTGCCTTTTCACAATCCCTAGGCCTATATCAAATTTCATGAAAAAGACAGTTATGTATAGAGCCATGTCTATATGGAACTCCTTGCCTTCACAGATTACAGAGATTAAAAGCAAAAGACAATTTAAAAAACAGTTAAAAACGCTTAACGCAATTGACTTAACGAGTCTCACGGTATTAATGTGTCTTGATGACTAATGTTTTTCTAGCACTTGTGTAACTGCTAGCTTCTCTTTTGATTAACTTGACTTGGCATCTTTCGGAGGTTGTTGACCTTGCAACCTGTCTTTGTGATTTGTTCATTATTGTTTTTCTTTGTTGTCATTGCTTGTATTTTGTTCTTTTAGAGATTGCTTATAGTTGTTGTTGTATTTTGTTCCTTTTTATATACAGTATTTGTATGTATTTTATTCAATGTGGAACCCAGGAAGAGTAGCTGTTTCAATGGTAACAGCTAATGGGGATCCTAATAAACTATACTGTCAATGCCTTTCTCAAGGTCATCATAATTGAACCTTTCTTCGATTGCTATGTACCAATGGTACGAATGGCAGGGGCCAAGCCTGTGTTGATACCACTTCGCCTTGTAAGTTTTACCCAAAGCTATTAGTTTTTGTCAAACATATTCCATATATATTTTATTTTCCTACTGCACTGACAGAGGTTGTTAGTAGTTGCTGGGAACCATAAGCGCAAATATGTTCTAAAATATTTATTTTACAATACTTTAGAAGTCTGAAAAGAAGAAAAACATCACAAGTGCCGACTGGGTGCTTGACCCAGACGAGCTTGTCAGTAAATTCAACTCTAAGACAAAGGCCATCATCATCAACACCCCCAACAACCCGATTGGGAAGGTATGTGCAGACATCACAGTTCTTGTGAAGCACAGAAATGTAAATAATTGCTGTCTCAACACCACAGGGTGTTTTTAATAGTCCCTGTCATCTTCCTCCAGATATTCACCAAAGATGAGCTGCAGATGATTGCTGACCTCTGTATAAAACATGACACTCTATGCTTCAGTGATGAGGTGTATGAGTGGCTTATCTACAAGGGCCACCAACATATCAAAATAGGTAATTTTTCAGCTCTATTGCCAATAACATATTTGTTTCTCAAGTAGGGTTAGACCGATGTTGGAACACATTTTTTGCCAGTCAGTGTTATCCACCTGTGATATGATGGAGGGCCCTCCCTTGTTTTTACTCAACAGCTTCAGGGGTGGAAATCTCTAAAACCTGCAATGACACCTGCCTTAGCCTGCTTCACCCTAACCTAAGGGTGTGTGTTTCAATGGAGAGTCACTCTGTCTATATGTTGTTTCAAAGGCTTTTCCACCCTGACAAGAATTAAGTTCTGCAGGAAATCCCTGGTCAAATTGAAAGATATTTAATAGGGCCGCTTCGGTCCAAAAATATAGGTATTGGTAATTTAAAAAAAAAGGGAAAACAGTGGTTTCTCTAGTGGTTGCTCTAGTGGTAAACAAACACGGTACCCATAGAACAATGGGAAAAGTATCAGTAGAAAAAAGAAGTCGAGAAATTTACTCCACTGGCATTAGAGACATTTGAAGTGAGGGCTAAGGAGTGCTCAATAATAGCCTTTATTAGCATGGCTAAACTAATCATTCTACCATGTGATCAACCCTGTATTTTACTATTTGGCACAATAGCTCTGTAGGTAAGGGATCACCTTTGTTGACCTGATACCCTGATGAAGACAGTTGGTTGAAACATGTTGGCTTTTTAAAATTTCCAGTTGGTTTAGCCATGCTAATAAAGGCTTTTTAAACGATTGAAGTTGCCTTAGTGCCTAGAACGCCAGTGGAGTCCCTTTATGGACTTCTCTTTTTTTCTACATTTGGCCTTCAAAAACCCATATCAGTCTAACCTTATTCTCAATTATATTTTAATTCCCCTGTCTTGATATATTTTTTATTTGTCCTTCTCAATAGCCACTCTGCCTGGAATGTGGGACAGAACAATCACCATCGGCAGTGCAGGGAAAACATATAGTGTTACTGGCTGGAAGGTAAGAAATCTGTTGATATAAAACAATATTTATGTTTTTGAGATTATTCTTGTATAGCAAATGATTGACATTTGTGTCTTTTAGCTTGGTTGGTCTATAGGGCCAGAGCACTTGATAAAGCATCTTCAGACTGTCATGCAGAATACTCTGTACACCTGCCCGACACCTTTACAGGCAAGTCTGCAAAGCTCCTGTATATTCTCCTTGGGATCCATAAGATAAACTAAACTGACATCTACTTATATTCTCTGAAGCTTCTAGCTGTCTGTCTCTCAGGAAAGGCTGTGGACTTGTCTCAGTCAGTGCGTCTTGTATATCTGCAGGAGGCTGTGGCACAAGGGTTGCTCCGGGACTATGTGCTGATGGGTCAGCCAGAGTGCTATTTCTCCTCTCTGGCAGAAGAACTGGAGGGTAAGAGAGATCGCATGGCTGGCATCGTGCAGGAGGCTGGTATGTCTCCCATCATCCCAGAGGGAGGCTACTTCATGCTCGTGGATGTCACGGCTCTCAGTGAGTTATTGCACATTCAGTCTGGCATAATTTGCAAGTGGTGCTTGTGGACATGTAGCTGGCTAGTTCTGTAGTAAATACTTGATTCAAGAAATTATATGCAAGGGGTTCTCACAGTCACAACAAATAAATAAATGTATCAAACCAAGATGTAGGTTACCAGACATGTAAGACATATACCATTATATGTAAAGACAAAATAATAAGGCCTGCTCCGGCCCCTCATGCCTCTGTCTTACGGCCTCTTGTCCACAGGGGCATCTCTTGTGACCCAGATGAGGTTTATGCAGACAGATTTTTGTCTTTACTGTATCCATCACTTTCAAATTTGTGTAAGCATGTACTAATGGGTGTTTGTATGCATGTATCTGTATATAAATGTATATAGGGCAATGTGTATATAAGCATTTTATTTTCCCCTTTAATTTTTGATTATTTTTATTGTATTTTATTATTTTGTCTCCTTTTGCATATACTGGTATACATCTTATGGTATACATTACTGATCTGTTTTGATCACTCATCCATGCATGGTCAGTTGATTATTCTTATCTTCCCTTCCCTGTGGTGATTGTCTAAAGCTGTTGTGGCCCATGTGATGCCTCTGTACACTATATATATAGGTGCAAGTCTTTATAATGGATCTTTTGCACTGATGATAGTGTAACTATACAAATATTTGGCACTTTTTTTGGGTCAGATGCAGAATAAAAACAACTTTGCATTCAAACATCCATTTGTGACTGCAAGATTACCTTGCATTTGATCTTCATTGGATGTTTGGGCCCAAGCACCCCTGCTTATTGTATACAGTAGGCCCAGATTCAGTTAATGCCGTTTATTTCAAGAATTTACAGAAATGTAAAGGTAGGGAAAGTATTTCTCTACAACTGGTTACACACGTGTCATTGCAGCAGGAAAGATATGGAGGTATTTTGAACTCCAATTGGTTGCCTTGCACAGCTGTGTGGGGCATTTGCTGCAGCCTGTAGCGATATGGCTTTATGTTACTGACTTCTGATGTGTAGCTTATGAATCATAATTATGTGAACAAACAGCAGGGTTTCAATGGTCCACATGATACATTTAATCAAGGTGCACCATTCAATACAGAAAGTTAACCTCTTCTGTGTTTTGACTGTAGATCAGGATCTGTCACATATGGGTGATGATGAGGCTTATGACTACAAGTTTGTGAAGTGGATGATTAAAGAAAAGGTGAATAATTTTTCTTCATACCCTTTTTGGACACAACCATTTTGTTCCGTAGAAGAAACCAAATTTATTGTAATGTCTATTTAGTTTTTTTGCTATTAATTATTTTTGTTTTTTATATACATTTGGTATAGAAACTGGCAGCCATTCCAGTCACAGCATTCTGTGGAGAAGCGTCAAAGAAGCAGTTTGAGAAATACATTCGTCTGTGCTTCATCAAGGTAAATAGAAATCTGCCTCATTGTTACAAAAACGTATCATCTAATGAAGATTAACGTTGACTGAGGTGTCATTTTTATTTTCTTGGGAAATATAGGTTCTATTTATGTAACTTTTATCTGTCTTTCTCTTAACAGCAAGATAGTACTCTTGATGCAGCAGAGAACATCTTCAAAAACTGGAACAAGATTTAATTGGATGCATTGTCTCTAAAGGTATCGGTCTTGATGATGAAGAAGTAGTAATGTAATGTTTTGGCACCACTTAGGGCAATTCTGTCCCTGTGAAACACGGAAGGAATGGATTAGCAACATGCTGCACAAATTGGAAATGGGGAAGGAAGTGTTTTGATACACAGTATTATATAGATTATACATACTGTGTGTGTGTGTGTGTGTGTGTATATATATATATATATATATATATATATATATACACACACACACACAAAGGATATATCGTCTTTTATATTTGTTATCACAGTGGGTATCAACAATCCCATATTAAATCCTATGTTTATGCATTCATTTTCATATTTACATTAGTGACGTGTAGGTATTTTGTTTTGTTATAAATATATACAATCTAAAAAAAGAACATATACCTTATGCCTAAAGCTAATACATTTGTGTTAAGTTTAAGTAAGTTATCTTGATGCCTTTAGAGTATTAGGAATACTTTCTGGGGCTGCCTGTAAGAAGGTAGTTTAACATTCACTGTTATCTTCAATGATGAAGCATCAACATAATCTTAACAGTACATGTAGGCAGCCTTGTACTGGCATCTGTATGCACATGTATTATTTATGTATGTAGAAAAACTCATAATGAAGTAAAAATTGGTAGTGCATAATGTAATATGTTATTACATTATATTACATAATGTAATATGTTATTACGTTGCTTGTTATTACACTAAGGTATGTACCAATTTGTTATGTATAATGTAATAACTGACACATTGTTTTATGTTTGAATAAATTTTACTGGTGTTATATTTGATGTATAAACGAATGACTAGCTGCACAAACAACGCATACAGAAGTTAATGTGCACAAGAGCAAATAGAGTAGATGTCATGTAAAGTTTGTGGATTGCAGCCTCTATTTTGTAGGATAATGAATTTACAATGCTATAAATATAAGGATACAAAAAACACCCCAATATGTCAGTTCACTCAGAACATAATCATTAATTTCCTGTTATTTACTGAAAACGGATACCCACAGGTGTTTTGAATGTCCAAGTGGTGTGAGGTAATAGCACTGGTTCCACAATTAAATGTGTGAAATATTTTTACTAATGACCCTTGGCATTATGGAGCATCAAGTGTTGTATACTGATAAAGGCAGTGGACCATGACATGTCATTCAATGGCAATTACAAGCCAATACTTACATAGTAATAGTAATTATACTGGAGTTCTAATTAAATACATTCAAAGATACAATAACAACATTTTATTGATTGCGCTCAAAATGTTTTACTCAAAGCACACACTAAAAACAAAAGACTAGACCGTACAATGAATTCCACTTCCACATCGACTGTGTGTCTCAATGTCTTCGAGGTCAGTCTTTCAGTATATTCTGAAAGAATATATCAATTATGTCTTCTGCATGGCCACATTGATAATATTGTTATAAAGCTAAGATTGAAATTGGGATTTTTATTCAGAAACAAACATTACTTTTCATTTGATGCTAGGAAATGGCTGCTTGCAGTCACATTCTTAGAGTTACTTGATTATGGTGACTTGTTGTATATGAATGCATCAGTTCAGTGTCTGCGGTCATTAGATGATATATATGGTTTATCATGGTGCGTTAAGGTTTATAACTAATTGTTAATGTTTGACTCATAACTGTAACTTGTATATGGTTGGATGGACTTCTCGTCACGTGTAGTCACTGGCTTATATTTATAAGGCCAAGCTTCCGTCATAACTATGTGTATATGACTCAGATTTTTGGAGCTCAGTATAGTCTGAGGTCCCAAGACTTGTTTGTTCACTGTTCCCAAAGCACAAACTGAGTTAAGGAAAAAAAGCATTTAGGGTTGCTGCCGCCTCCTCTTGGAATGTCTTGCAAGAGGACTTCAAACTGAAGCACTTAATGAGTTATTAGTGAATTTAAAGAAACTGTCAGTGTCAGGTCTATGGAACAGAACTCTATTGGACCTGTCAATGTTTTTAATGAGATGCTTTTAATAATGCAATACTTTACTTATCTCACCTTTTCTTCTTCTCTGTCTCTCTTTTACTCACTCATCCCACTGCTCCCCTTCTGTCTCGTTTTCCCCTCTCCTTTTTTAATGTTATTTTACTTTATGTGATGTTGTATGTGCTGTCCTGTCTGCAACTTCGCGTTTTGCTGCTGTCTTGGAATATTTTAAAATTAGATTTATTTGCAATGCTTGACAAGTAAAGACAACTGTCGGCTTAAAAACATCTAAATGTTTGAATTTAAATAAAAGTTATATTTTTCATACTGAAATTGAATTCAAGTTTCTGCTTTGATATATGATCAGTTGAACCTAATGAATAGTTCCCTCATCAAATCACACGATGCATCACATTTATTACATTAATAAAACAATTGTTACTTATAGTGTAATAAAATGTAACAAGGTTATTATGTTATGCACTCCCAATTTTTTATTTATCAAATGACAACTTACTTCAGTCACGCATACAACAGATGAGAAAATGAGAGAGTGGGACATGCACTGGCAAGAAACCAAGAACCTCCTGTTGCTCAGCAACCACTTAAGGAGGTGGGCACTCTATTAAGCATGTTCTCCTCACATACACTACTAACTTAACTGCTGTGGCAGATGGAGGGAGTATAGGAGGGGCGGTACGTGCCGTTCCCCTCATGGACGCTACGGCCCAATCAGCAGCAGATGCAGGCAGCTGAGCCAATTAGGGAGATCGGGCAGGGCCAATAGGGGAAGAGAGCGGCAGGGCTTAAATAGAGGGAGAGAAGGCAGAGAGGGGTGTGTGGCCCATGGGAGGGGGGGGGGTTGGAGGAAGAGGAAAGCCTAGCCCGTGTATGACTGACCAGACCGAGAACCCTGCTGTGTGCCTGATCCCTGACCGTCTGACAACCCGCCTGGCTATCAACCCCTGCTTGTCTGACTACCACTCTCCTGCCTTAACCCCCGGACTCTGTGTGAGAATCACCAGTTGCGCCCCGGAAGCAGTAATTAAACCGCTGTTTCCTGTATTCCTTGTTGTGGACATTGACTTTGTTCTATCCGGTCCTGTGGACACTCCTGTCACCCACGAGTGTGCCACACTGCCAGGGAGCTTTATGGGGAGATGTAACACAACTGGATTATGTTAAAATAGATAGTAGAAGCAACAAGGGGAAAACGTAACCCTTCGCATGGTTTCTGTGGAGAGAAAGCTTTGGTAATGCCGAGTGCACTTATTTCATCGTCGACAATGCTGTCAAACACTCAGTCATTGCATGGGAACAGGTACCGACTGGGGCCACAGGGGGAAAGATGCATGGTTGATTTTGATGTCATTTTGTCACGGAAGAATGCATAATTCAAGGAGTTGGGTAAACATCCACTTCCCCCATCATCATCTCAAAGATAAGTACCACCGAGATGCCACCACTCTACTGCACTATCAATACATCAAACACCACAAAATGTCTCTGAATCTCATCCTCGCAGACAATATCACACAACCACACAAGCTTTAGATTACCCAAGTACAAATATTTATTTATTTAATTCATGCTAAATTCATGGAGGATTTGTACATTTACAACTGAGTACATTATAGAGATGGAAAGTCTCTTTATTCTTTAGTTTTCAGCTTCGCCCACAATGTCACTGCATCTCAAGATAACATTAATGTGCTGCAGTTGCAATATAACATGTACTTGTTTTGTCTCTACAGTTTTCCTTCTCTAGAATAGTAAACGGTGATGTTACCTTGTCTTTTCACCCTCTCGGAAAGTACAGCACCCTGCCCTCAGAGTGTAAGCTGAAGCAGGTAATGCTATAGCATAAACCCTATCACACAATCAAATGTTGCCAGTGACTGTCCATAGCACTGTTAGTGCTTTTTAATGTTTGATTCAGGGATTCTTTGACAGATTTAACAGCTCATTCCTGCATGTGTCCCTGTCTCTTGTCAGGGAGGTTGAGTCAATATAGTGTCTACGTGCAAGGCTCATGTCAACTTTAAATTATACAAATATAGAAACATTCTTTGCGTTTTACTTTTGGATATGTAGGTACAGTATATTGGTTGTAGTACTTTTCCATTGTCTTGTGACCTATAAGCAATATTGACATATGAATGGCACTGGTATTAAAACACAACAATGTTTTTAGACAGTATAATAGTACTGCCGACCTGTGACAAAATAACTAATAATGGTTGGCACTCAAATTGATAGCAGACAAATCTAATGCACCTTATCTGAGGCTCATTTATCATTGTACTGCTGACCTCCGGTGACCAGGTCAGTGTTGGCTGTGATTGATCTAGGTCCCCAAATATCAGTACTATTGTGAGGGAGTGTTTCATAGATGTGCCATTGTGGATGTCTGTGCAAGGCCTCCTCTCCAGTCTCTCCAATACACAGCTGTAGCTCGCATGACTGTGGGCCTTAGCTGACACTAACTTGTGTCTTGAGTAATATGACTGGAGAATGAAAATTATGGAAGAGGTGTATCTATTTTTGTAGCTATTTTTAACAAGTTTGTGCATATTATATCAAAACATTCATTTAGAAATATGAAATATGTTCATAAATATGCATATGCAACAAGGACATTTTAATACGATCATTTTGAGACAATCTTGCATGGCAAAACTTGAAATTGTGCACATACTTAACATGTCAGCTAGCATAAATGTAGCACTAAATTAATAAAGAACATTTAACTATAAGTGACATTATTTGCTGAAAGTAACAATCACTTAAGATAGAACTCTTGAAGTTCTTATAGTTTTGTATGCAATGCCCACTGTTGACCACATCAAACATGTAACACTGCATATCTCTAATTCCTGATTTAATTGCACAACACATGTTTCAACCACAAATCCATTATACGTTTGATGACATGTACGTTTTCTGCAGAAAATGAATGTCTCTAGCTAAGGTCCTCTAACATTGTGTGTGTGTGTGTGTGTTTGTTTGCTGGTTTTAAGGAATAGCATTGAACATGTAATGAAGTCATCCCGTTCATTGTAGACACGGTATAAGGTTGTCTAACCACCAAGCTCAGTTACACTGTACAACTTACCCTGCCTTTCTGCCCTCAATATGTAGAATCTAACCTAAATGAAATAAGACTAAATGTGTCTACTCAATAGAATCAATCATACATTAGTGTAACGCAGTGGGCTAGTGTCTCTCTCTCTCTCTGAACACTCATATTTTAGTAGGTCATAGGACCTGTAGGGATATAAAACAAAGTTATTAGAACAACACATTGAACCGGTGGCTGATTCTATATATTTCTTGTAGTAAAGATATCACTGTGTGCACATATTTAGCGAAAGGCTACATAATCACATTCCTAACCTTTTGCATGATCATGTTTTGATCTTTGAATAAAGCACACCCACCTGCTTCCCAATATATCTTTAGCACCTCTTGGCGGTAGGTCTAGATTTTCAATAAGGAAGATGATGTTTCTCTTTACAAAGCTAACAACGTTGCAGTTTCTTCTTTTATTACTTTTATTTATATTTTTAGACCAGTTCTGCATTTATATCCACGATTAACTCACATACAAGTAGATGGGGCAGCTCTTAACACAGTAGCATTGATGTAATCCCTGGAAAAGAGGGAGGGTGTAAGTTATACCTTTTGTGGAGGACATACAATGGTTAGCATTCTATCATGTGAATTTTACAATGGTCAACTTTTTGTGCAGATTCACATTGCACTGTAGCTAAGATTGTGTTTTGGCTCATCAGGTTCAGCTTGGCTTCTTTTAAACCACTTGAGGGAGACAAAGTATATAAAAACCTGTCAATGTACATTTTCTGTACATACATTTGGTTACTCGTTTTATAACTGAGAAGCAAAAAATAAAACGGAATAGTTTTTGTGTTTATAAGGTGCTTTATGTTATTTAAACATTGTGTATATAGCTATCAGTTTATTCAGGGTGGGCAAATTAAAATATCAGAGGGACAAGGACACAACACATTGAAATTATCTTAGAAATGTTTTGAATGAAGGTTTGATTTGAGTTAGATTTTTCTACAAATATGGGCGACCTTATTTGTATTATCGGTACATGCTGTAATGGTAGATTCCTTGTTGAGAGGAGGAATCTGTCAGGGTTTCACTGGATCTGGGAAATTACGTATTAATGTGTCATTTAATGAACTTTTCCCCTTGCTTATGAATAAATTAAATACATCCCTAGACCATATCCAAAACCATAGGGACACATAACAGAAAAGGTTGGTGGCTGTTCTAGGCATGCTGTGGCACTATGTCGGGGCTAAAAAACGTGTCCGGAAATGAGTTTTATTTTAAAATAAAATAATTGGCAAATCATTTTGATCAAATTCAAATCTCCCTAAAGGCCTACATAGCATGAGGTTACTTGGACAAGTGATGCCATTCCATTTGAAGCATGTTTTTTGCGTACTCTGCAAATTTGGTGCAATGCTTCTTACTTCTTACTTCCAGACCGCATTTTATAACAGTCCGGTGAAAACTATTTCCAGTTGTCATAGTCAACAATGGTATCCCAGGACTTCATCTGGCGAACGTAGCATTGTCTGATTAAATGCTTTTGATTCATGCATTGAAATTGATTGTTGCCAACGTTTTAACACATGAAGTTGTGCTGTTGGTTGGGATGAAGGTGCTCTGCTCTGACTGGCTTGAAAGCAAAAGAGAGGGAAGGTGACGAAGGGTGTCGATCCCCCCCCCCTAGATAAACATCCACACAGCACGACCGTGTGAACCTTTGAATTTATACAGGTTAATAATGTCATGGAAACTGAAGGCCATGTCTATGCATAACCACAGAGACAATTACACCTGTTTGCGTGGAACTGGGATCCATTTCCTTCAAATATACATTTTTCTGCTACTGAGACCGACCCTTTTCCCTCTGCTGTTCCCACACCCTCATAAATATAGAATGTCAACAACTTCTCTACTACTTGGATCCCCTGCTCTGCATTACTTTTGCTGTCTAGAAATTACAAGGTAACGCGTAATAACCCGTTTAAGGGTTTATTTGACCGTCATTTGCATTTAGTGAATTAAAACATTGGCCCTTGTATGCAGTGAGTCACCAGTTAAAGGGGTCTTCATCTTTGGAGCAGATGGCATAGGTCATGTTTATCCAATATACTGCATGTTGTATGGATGCATTAGGAGAGAGGCTGACTTGGGAACACTGTGACATACATGACCCCTTAATGACAGAGACGCCGCCTCGTCCATCGCATGTACGTGCTCGTTCCAATTATGATTCATTTCATCTGAGCTTTTCTTTATATCACCTCAATCACAAGGACTAGCTCTCTTTGGCTATTAATGGCTTCACCTCTGCTCTATTTATGTTGTACATGAGCTAGAGAGGATGTTCAATAACAAAGGGTCCAGCAGCAACACGTACAGTATATGCCATGTTTGGTAAATACCATGAATGCATAACGCTACTTAGTTGTAATGTAGTGTAAAAACTGTTGATGGGAACACCACAACTGCAGTTTAAAATGTGACTAGGATTATTATGTAGGTTGCTGTAGAAATATTCAGTGCGCAACAACCAGATCCCTTCGGATTAGATTGTCTGATGGCATAATACCATCTAATTTTTGTAATTTATGTTAATTATGATGATTTTGTTAATCGCTAATGTCACGATCCTGTTATGAAGGAGGAATTAGGTTGTTGTTGCCCTCAAAACTAGACCACATGTTGATGTATTACTTTATGTGACCTCTAGGTGGCCACATTGGCCGCACTCTGCAGTGAAATATAGCTGAGCTTACTTTCCTAACCAAACTTGGCCAAAGAGCTTTGGAAAGTACTTCGATGTAGCCAGCAGCTTCCAGCAGGCAATACAGAGGATGGCTGTGTTGTGATCGTTCCATCCCCTTCCTGAATCGAGCATTTGCAGGTCTTGTTTGATTGCTACCGTCTGACGAAGTCGCCCTAAAGAGTAGTTGATCAACCACTTTGTGACAGTAGAATTCAATAGAATGTAGAAAGGGCTCAAGGGATTGCACATCGATCAATGTGAAACGCCTCAAACAATCATCCAAACATGGACATTACACTAATTCCACACCGTTTCGTAACATATGTCAAATATCTATTGTGAATAGGACTGACATAAATATGTGTGAGAATGTGAGGGGTGTACCACTGCCCCTGCAAACGCTGTCCGCTCCCACGCAGGCCATATGGCGGTGTGCGCCCAGCGCCTGTTGCCAGCCCAGCTCTGTGCACACAGGCTAACAGCTTGGTGGACACATAATTAATTTGCCTAGGCGTCTGCCATTTATTTTCCAACCTACATTTTGTTAATTGGACAGAGGGGGTTAAAATCTAATGAATGTCTCCGGGTATGTTAAGGCCACTAATTGCGTGGACTCTGCGAGAGGGCCGCCGGTGTGGCTGCTGGCGGGAATTTAGAGTCAGGGGTGATACTTGAGGTTGTTGGGGAGGAATATCACAGGGATCCTTCACTCG
>OMOT01077241.1:0-14505 GCA_900312575.1 Acanthochaenus luetkenii | reverse complement strand
GCGCCCACCATACTAGGAGCCCCGTCAGTCGTGATGCTGGCAAGCTTTGACCAGTCTAGGTCCAACTCTTCCATGGTTTGGCATACTTTGCCGAAAATATCCTCCCCGTTGTAGTCCCTTTGAGACTTTGGAGGGCTGCCAGCTCCTCGCACATCTCAAAGTTTGCGTTAACTCCACGAATAAAAATGAGCAGCTGCGCTGTGTCTTGCACGTCCGTGCTCTCATCCAGTGCTAATGAAAAAAAGTCAAATTCTTTTGTCTTCTGCTGCAGCTGGGCATATACATTACCCCCGATTTCTTCAATGCGTCTGGTGATTGTACTCGCCGACAGACTCACGGCATTAAAGACATCTTTCTTCTCGGGACACACCTCTTCCGCGACAGCATTCAAACATTTCTTGACAAACTCTCCATCAGTGAAAGGTTTACCGCTGCTTGCTATCAGTTGAGCAACCCGAAAGCTGGCCCGAACGGATGACTGGTTCAGCTAAGCTTGGCGTACAAATGTATGCTGCTGAGCTAACAGTCCACTTTTTAGCTTTGAGAGTTTGTCTGCTCACATTTGGCCTTGCAAGTTATCATACTTGTCTTTGTGATGGGATTCATAGTGTCGGCGCAGATTGTATTCTTTGAATACCGCCACCGCTTCTTGACAGATGAGACAAACAGCCTTTTCTTTGCATTGAACAAAAAAAAAAAATCGTTTGACCACTCCAGTTAAATACCCTGCATTCTGAATAAATTGTTCTCTTACCTAACCTTTTCGCCATTATTCCGTTCTATTTGACAGGGGCTAGTCTAGGATTCGCGTGGCCAGACTGAAAAAAAAATCATAATGCGTCTCTGGTATTGTTCAGGGAGCCGGGCCAAATGTGGAGACGGGCCGTATCCGGCCCGCGGGCCGGATAGTTTGGGGACCACTGGTGTAGTTGGTTCAAATTATGTTCTTACTCCAACAAACAGACTGAGACTCACATTTTCAGGCATCTCAGTGCAGCTATTTGGTGTCACCCGAGTTTTAATGGCATTTTTCAAATCTGCCCAAACAAAACAAAGACTGAGTTACATCTCAGATACAATGTTCATGTATGAAATCAATATATACATATTAAATGTCTGACAGTACGATTTTCTTGGAAATAGATCCTTTAGGATTTTCGCTAGGGCTGTCAACGTAAACGTGTTAATGCATGTGATTCATTTCGAATGGATAGGGTAAGTATTAGGATTTGTGTTATATACATTATTACAATTAATCTCATTTCAATTTTTGGGGGTACCCGCTGCTCCTTTTTGGGCTTTCTAGTTAATTCGTCCATCTAGATTTCCATCTATTTTGACGAACAGAAAGTTCAACCAGGGACTTAATTTTCTGGATGAATGGACTTGTTTAGCCAATTAGAGGTTTGTTTTGGGAAAAATAGTGCCGTACACAGAGACAACAGTACGACTCATCATCAAAGGATTACAGAAACAAATATAAATCGGAGAAAGCCTAGTATAATGTTGGGATGATTGTAGGTTTTCCAGGTAAGTGTCTTATTTAATGTGTATAGGGGGGCAGTAGCTCAGGAGGTAGAGTTCCCGCCCCGCAACTGCAAGGTAGGCGGTTCGAGTCCAGCTCCTCACCGGGAAAAAATCTGTCGTAGTGTCCTTGAGCAAGACACCTAACCTCGAATTGCTCCCGTTGAGCAGGTTGGTACCTTGCATGGCTGCCTCCACCAACGGTATGACATGTAGGACGCTTTGGATAAAGGCGTCTGCAAAATGCTGTAATGCAATGTAATGTGTAAGTCGCTTTGGATAAAAGCGTCTGCTAAATGCTGTAATGTAATGTAATGTGTATAGTCTGTTTCTTATTTTTTCCTATGAAGTAGCACTGATATGAGCAAGGCCTTCTTGGCATGTTTTCTCCTTACTGTACCTCCCACCATGTTGACATTCCAAAACAACCCAAAGGAGAGAATTTCAGTCAGACTATAATTCAAGAATTAACAAAACCCCGTAACCCTTTAAATTACAGGCCATTAATTACGTAGTAATGACTGGAAATAACTAAGTAATATCAAAGTAAAATGTAATAACTAGTTATAGCATTAGAAGGGTAATAATTGAGTAATAAAAAGTTTAAAAAAGGGGGCTTTTTAATGGACTAGGCCCATTCTGAGGTTTTCTGTTATTATTTGTGTAGAGTTGGTGTGGAGTACATATGTATACCTATGTAAATATTGTACATAGTCAGTATTGGTATGTCTTTTCTCAAATATATACTGTATTATTGTATGTATTCTACATTATAAGCAATAGTGTGTTTATTCCTTTTTGAACTAGTTCATCCTTCACCTCCAGCACCTTTCTACATTTTCAGAAGTGTGTGGTAGTGCCACTTACCTAATACAATTACTTGTAAAAACAATTTAAAAAAATACTTTTATATTACTCAGTAATTAATTACCGGTCATTCTAATGCTATATCGTTAAATAAAGTTATTACAACTATTTTACTTGGATGTTACCTAGTCATTACTGCGTAATTAATGGCTTGTAATGTAAAGGCCCAAATCACTCTGTGCCCATAAATGTGTGGTGTTTTAACAATATATATTTTATGTAATTTTAACATCAATTAATTAACAACAATTAAATAAGACATTAATCACAATTAATTACAGAAATATTCTGATTAATCAGGATTCAAAAACATATTTATTGACAGCCCTAGTTTCCATGCATCTGTTGGCCTGTGTTAATCAAGAAACTGTAAACAGGCGTGAAGGTGCTTCATTGTAGCACACTATCTGATCATCATCATCATCACTCTCATCACAACTATTTTTTACTTATACTTTATTGTCACACCCATGCACAGAGCACTGCACACCTAGTGAAATTATTTCTCTGCATTTAACCCATCACGGATCCCCCCTGGATACACACAAGTGATTGCACAAACACACACATGCTGGGGGGGCTGGAGCAGGGGGCTGCCATGTACAGTACAGTGCCCGGGGAGCAATTTTGGGGTTGGGTGTCTTGCTCAAGGACACTACGACAGATTTATCCCCGGGAGGAGCTGGACTTGAGCTGCTGACCTTGTGGTTGTGGGGTGGGAGCTCTACCTCCTGAGCTACTGCCACCCCCTATACTCTTGTATAGGTCCAGCTGGAAAAGCACGTGAAAGCATGTCATCAATGTTCGTGACCGTACATTCAAATGCATCAGAGTTACATTGACCATTCATCATACCATGTTTGTTAATATTGACCATGTGGAGAATGAAATGGAGGGGTTCAGGCATTCAGCCAGGCAAGCAGCAGGAGGTCACTGTGCATGTGATTAAGGAGTATGTGTGATAGAAAAATATGCAGACTGCACTCCCGCATGGAGGTTTGCCTGTCAGAGAACAATTATTCAGGGAGAACATGCTCACCAGTGATATATTGTCAAATTCTGTGATTCAGAACAGTTGGACATTTTGATACAACATATTTTTTCACTATGAGGCTAGCTTGCTCTGAACAGATTTCCTAAAATGAGCATGATGTATTAAAATGCAAATAACATTTCCCCACTACGAAAGGATTACATGGAGAAGACACGACTAGAAACGAGAAGAAGTTTGACATTGAAAGTGGAAAGTAAGAATGTGGAGGTCAGGGATTTTAAAGTAAACCAGTTTTTCTTATTCATCATTACCAAAACCAAAACCTTAACCAAAGTTGTTTTACTTGGGAAAACGTAACCGTAAGCTAACCTTTTCATGTGATAAACAGGGGGAAATGGCGTGTCCAGTTCATGCTATTGTCACATAATCATTTTGTGGTAGAGGAATGTAATCTTCACATCATTCTTGTCCACAACACGTAATCTGCATTTCAGAGTTCGTGCTCATTTCACAACATTTTATGACACCGCAAGCCAAAATGTAAGGTATACAACACAGACACGCTGATGAATCAGTGTAGAGGGATGATTGATTGACAGGCTGGTATCATCTCTGCTGTCGTCACTGGCTGTTTTCCTCTGTTTGTTTTGGCCATGGTCATCGATAAACAGCCAGAACTGGGGTCCTGAGAGGACCTTTGGGACACTGTCTGCCTGCACAAATATTGACTGGGGCTCAAAACCGTCATCAGCTGCACACAGGTCAGTGGCACGAGGTTCACTCAGGAGAGACGGGACCATGGCATTAAGCGTCGAGTGTTGCACCATGTGTAGGTTTACACACTGATAACTCCATAGGCTCTTGCGCAGGGTGATGAAGAGTGTGTGACCAAAACTCTTCGGCCAGACTGGCTGTCTAACCTCAACGTTACAGAGGAAATGTCTGATAGCAGCATGTCCGATATGCCAACTCTTTCTGCTCCTCAATGTATATAAGGGTGTAAAAGCAGGGTTTAGCAGCCAACGATGTGCCATGGTGTGCCAACACTATGCAGGTTTTCATTCCAAGCAAATACTACAGCAGCTGATGTCACTGATTAGTTCCTGTTCTCTGGTTGAAAGTGAACAAATCAGTGAGATCACCTGCTGTAGTTTTTGCTTGAAATGAAAACCTGCAGCCTCTTGGCCCTCCATGGCACACAGTTACCTATCTCTGGTGTAAAGCACTATCTAGCTGTAATGGGTAGATACCAGAAATCTTTAATTGTGGAAAATGAAAGCACTTTACATACGAAAACAAACAGGATACAGCTCTCTACAAAATAGGATTCGACTGATATGGCTTTTGAAGACTAATACCGATACTGATACCTATTATTTTGCATTGAAGCTGCCAGTAGTTTGTGCCGATATTAAATATCTTACAATTTGACGATGTTCAAAAATAATTCCACAAATTAACAAGTGTTCAGTGTTTCCCCCAGAATTGTATTCTTGTCAGAATGGAAAAGCCTCTGAAACAGGATGTAGACCATCATGGGACACTAGAACCCATTGAAAGCCATGCTAATGAAATTCCTTTGGGTGGTTTAGCAGCTCCTTAACGCAGGGTGAGGCAGTTTTCATTACAGGTTTTACAGCCCTGAAGCTGTTGAGTAAAATCATATCCTCCATCATAGCTGTGACATATTTTTTAATTAAAATGCCAATATTGGCCCGATACATAACGGTCTAACCCTACCACAAAGTGAATCGTTGCGTGCTTCAGTGTTGTTTACAATTAAAAGATTCTATTCCAGGAACATAATTAAAAGGAGAACACGATGGCTCAGTGGTTAGCACTGTCGCCTCACAGCAAGACGGTCGTGGGTTTGAATCTCCACCCTGGTCCTTTCTATGTGGAGTTTACATGTTCTCCCCGTGTTTGTGTGGGGTTCCTCCAGGTTCCTCCCACAGTCCAAAGACATTACATTACATTATATCATTTAGCAGATTTTACAATAGTAGATGCATGTCAGGTGACTCTAAATTGCCCATAGATGAGTGTGTGCAGTATGGTATATGATGTAGTGATGTACAGAATGTATATGATGTTGTAGTATGTATATGATGATGCTATGTAAAGCCCTTTGAGACATGCTTGTATAAAAGGGCTTTATAAATAAACATGATTAGATCAGCAACTCTAATAGACCTTCGTCCAAAAGGAATTTTTTTCTGGTTTACATTTGTTATTGTGATGAGTTATTACATTCTCATTGTGAGCTAATATCATCATCAAACACTGGTGCTGAATCTAAATGTCATTGCAAAACCATTGCTGTTTCGGACAACTGGAAGAGCAAAGGTTTGAGAGAATATTTGTAACTGTATTCTCCCTAAAGAACATGCTGCACCCATAATGCACTTTCCTCACGTGGAAAACGTTATCATTTCTTTTGGCATTTGTCTATTCTTTCAAACTTAATTGAAGACATAAATTGTTGTGTGCTGTATGAGTTCCTATATGGGTGGGAGGCTCATTTAAAGCAGAGGTATTCCAATCCGAAACACATGTTCACTCACTGTTTAGGAGTTACTTACTGGGGCAGCGGTAGCTCAGGAGGTAGAGTTCCCGCTCTGCAACCGCAAGGTTGAAGGTTTGAGTCCAGCTCCTCCTGGGAAAAAAAAATCATGTCGTAGTGTCCTTGAGCAAGACACCTAACCCCAAATTGCTCACTTTGAGCAGGTTGACTCCTTGCATGGCTGCCTCCACCAATGGTATGATGATATGTAAGTTGCTTTGGATAAAAGCATCTGCTAAATGCCGTAATGTAATGTAATGTACTTACATTGAAATTGCAGCATTCAAGCCCCCTCCTCCCCCAACACATACATACCACCTTCCGCCATCTTTCCCCAACAAACGTATGGAACTCTTTGGGAACAAGTCCAAATGAATTTGATGTAATTCAAATAGTTGAAATCAACATTTATTCTCGCTATCCATCCCAAGGTTTTCTCAATACTTGGAAGGTAGTAAACCATTAAAGTGGTAAACCTCAAGATCCCATTTTTTAATTTCCATCTTTGCTGTTCAGCTCTCATTGCTGTGATGTTTTCCGCACTGCACTTCCCAGAAATCACCTGTCAATCAAACAGTGTCCAGTACTGTGACGTCTTTTTCTTTGTCTGTTCAGCCATGGTGGCTATCGCTGCTCATGCTAACTACACAGTTCTTCTTCTGTTTATTCAAAACAAACAGGAAACATAAAACACATCACTTCCTGTGTGCCAGAGTATTTTTCCCAGAAAAGTGCTGGCAGACACCGGGTGCAAATGTAAAAGCTTTCATGAACTGGATATAGGTTGAATCACTATTGTGTTATATCAGTCAGTGATAAAGAGTAGCAAATTGGATATTAATATATATGAATATATCACAGATTATTACTTTAATAATAAAATAGAGTTCAGTTTGTAATTTACTGTAATATGGTGTTTCATTTTTCATAGGGGTTGTATGGAAGTGAATGCCATCCAACCAGCAAGGATATCAAAAGTCTCTGACTCAAACACACGCATACACACACAGCATTCACCCTTGAGAAATCCCTACACAGACAGCTGACACGGCATGTACAAATTTCACAGCATGCTAAATTTGGTGTGCGATGTCACCATGTTGTGCAGTTTTCCCGTCCCTCTGAGCTCTTTTGAGCTTTGTTACATAATGGAGTTGGTCTGATTCCCTCTGCCCAATCACAAGGCCCAAACTGGGCCTGACCTGCTGACCTTGGCAGCCCAGACATGACCTGACAGAATTTCATAGACTGTCTGGCTTAACATATTGGACTTAGTGGCAGGGCTGGAAAGTAACTTTCACACAGATTCCATGGATTTTAGGCCCACTACTCATATGACTCTGAGCCAGGCTTCTTTAAGAGGAAGATAGCCATATATAAATGGACCACTAGCTTAGTACATAGAGGTTAAGGCACTGAAGACGAAAAGCATGAAAATATATTATAAGGATATCACATTATTATTATTTTTAATACTTTAATGCATACAATTCTTCAATTCTTTCACTTTGGTGAAAGTTTGAATAGAGAACTTTTTACAGATTATTGTTTCAACTTTTACCTGCAGGTACAATTTACATTGTAGTCATTTAGCTGATGCTCTTATCCAGAGTGACTTACAATGAGTGAGCAGGTAGGGAGTACGGTGTTTTGCTCAACGGCACTTCATCAGGACAAACGGCTGTTGCTGGGATCAAACCTTCCTGTTATGGGACAGTCTTTCTAATCACTGCCACCAACAAACAGTTAATTTTGATAGTGGTTACAACCAACCATTTATCCTTCGCTTCTATATAAGCAGGTTGCTAGGTGAAGTCATACTAAGGTTTGCCCATTTCATTCCCATAGCAGGAGTTGAACCGGGCTGCCTGGGTGAAAACCATATGGGACTCCTGGCCTACATGACAAGAAGCTCAAGTAAAATGAATTCCTTTTTTTGTGTTGGTTTTAACTAGCAATAGTTTCAACAGTAAGGAAAAGTTTTATTTGTAACAACTGTGTCACAAAGTCTGCCACTGTACTCTTAAGCAATTTTTGAAAAGAGTCTGACATTCTTCCAATTGCTTCATAGCAGCCAATAATGTTTTATTACTACTGTCAACCTATCTATCGGTCTTCTTCAATCTATCTATCCTTTCCCACTTTCCATCACTAGTCCCTATTCTTTCATGCATTTACTACTGTTTCATTTCTCCTCCTTCAATCACATCTCCCTCTTAAACTTTCTCCTTTTTCTCTGTCTCTATATCCAGACTGCTCCTACGCAGATGTGCAACCTCTACTCTTTTACAACTGTCTGTCCACTGAGATTGTCTGCAGCATCTATTTTCACCCTTATTCTCGGTCTCAGTGGAGGCCATATTCACTCCTCCTGAAACCTCAAAGGAAGAGAAGAAACCGCTGTAAATTGGACCTTACTCAGACCAGCTGGTACCAGATTGGAGCTGGGTTTTTCAATCCATTTTGCCAAGAGTTTTTATGTAAAGTACATATCACCTCGAATCCCATTTGACTTTCATATTTGGTTATGGACTTTTCTGCCAATACACATAAATGTAATTTAATCCCTCCGTTATGATGCTGGCAAAACATTTACAGATCATTATTTTCCTCTCTACGTG
This sequence comes from Acanthochaenus luetkenii, assembly GCA_900312575.1. Classification (NCBI taxonomy): domain Eukaryota; kingdom Metazoa; phylum Chordata; class Actinopteri; order Beryciformes; family Stephanoberycidae; genus Acanthochaenus; species Acanthochaenus luetkenii. The sequence continues at coordinate 5,936 of OMOT01077241.1, read as the reverse complement.
TCCAAATAATATAAAATTTTCTGTCGTCGAAACCACATTGAAATTGGGCAAAGCTATTTTCATTGGATTGTATCTGAAATTAATTGTGATACTTTGGCATAATTACTGTAAACAAATTCCATGGTGGAGACAACTTGTAGCATCCATCACTCACCAGTGGAATTGTTAGTGCTAGTGTTTCTCAAAATTAAGACCACAATTCCCATAAACCACGTTGTTTCCTGTTCCTGGCCATGTTTGTTTGTATTTATTGATGTTAAAATCACCTTTAAAAGATCGTTTAACTGATGATCCCATTAATTGGACAATAACGTTTTGCTGAATAGCAGATTTATGATGTTCACAACACCAATTTTGGGTTTTGTCATTTAGACACTTTGGTCACTGTGAATTCCTTTGTCCGTATATTAATTTTCTTCCCACATGTTACTATAATGAAACCTAAAGTGCATGTAGAAAGAGACGAGGTGAGAGAGAGATGGAGAATACAGCTAGCATTGTTTCCAACTCGTCTTACCGGTCAAGTCCAACGTTAGGCAGGAGGAAGTTATACAATCACACACACACACACACACACACACACACACACACACACACACACACACACACACACACACACACACACACACACACACACACACACACACACACACACACACACACAGACACACAGACACGCGCACATGCGTAATAGCCCACAGATGTGTTCTCAGCCCATGGCTCTCCAAAAAGGATATCCTGAGGACTGCTTGGTCAACCTGCCAAATCTTCACAGGAACAGAACAAAAGCGCAGGGACGTGGCACAGATGAGAGCATTATTCACATTAAAAATGATTTTTGTTTTCCTTGAAGCTTTTAGAAAATGTTACAAGAAATGAACACGTTTGTAGTGGAGACAACAAAGTCATCACTACTGATGTCCATAACAAACAAAAACTGACAGGTTAAAGATATCTCCTGTAAATGCTTAGATGCAACATGTTAGAATGGGGTAGGCCCTGTTCCCTACATTTTTATGAAATTATTTAAAGGTGTAGCATTTCTAAACATCAATATTGCCACACCATTGTTAGTGTTTCTCAAAGAGAAGACCGCATTTCCCATAAACTCTGTTGCTTTTTGTCGCAGAGAGGATGTTGCTAACAAAAAAGCGTTAGCTCCATTTGCACTGGAAGAAAAGCGCCCTCTTCCTGTTTTGTACCGTAAAACAAGCTCCGTTTGCTGTAAAGCAAACCAGCATATTTCCCTTCAAATCCGACCCGGTGGCACACAATGTAAAATGGAGTGTAGGAGCCGGTAGAGGCTGACAATCTTATCAGCGATGGTCTAGTTTGTTTACAGTAATTACACTGTTGTCTAAAAATGTACGTGGTAATGATTTATTAATGTGAAAATGCTACAACATTTAGCATTTTTATCAAATGATATGCCCTATGATCCCTCAGTCCTACATGCCTTAAATCCTATATTACCATGAAGTTCTGTTTTGCATGTCGTTTACTAATTGCTCCTCATTAGAGCTGTGAATGGATTATGTAGATGTAATTGCATGAGGTGAGCTGTCCAAAGCAAATGAGGAGGAAGGAATAATATCATGGTGTTTGCTGGTGGAGCAACCCGTTGTCTCACCATTTCCCTCCTAACAGGAAATGGGGTTTCCTGTGGAGGACGGGTCTATCTATACAGTCAGAGGTACCCCCGTTTGTTTGGCAACCTTATAAGCCTGTCAAATAAAGTTCTGTCCCATTCAAATAATCTGTTTTCCACCGGTTTCTATTAATACATAGATATTATATATAATTGGAAAGAGTATTCATTTCTGCATCAAATGGTGGGATACGTGTTGGATAATTCTGTACACAGTATTGTGCAGAATGTTCAGGAATGGCAGGGGGGTCATTTACAAAATTCACAAAAGGACACACACCCTAATTAATATTTTCATTCTTTTGGAAGTGTCACGGTTTGGCTGGAATTCGTTTGGCTGGACGGACCCAGCTTGTTCCCATAACTGGCAACCTAAACAGTCCCCGCTACATCAATGAGATATTGCAGCCACACGTCATCCATTGTGCCCAGCTGATAGGCAATGGCTTTTTTGTTGCAAGATGACTGTATCAGGTCATTGTTGGTTTCTGTATGAACATGGCAGTTTGTGCATTTCATAAATTACCCCCTTGCCATTCCTGAACTTCCTGTACAATACTGTGTGCATGATTATCTCCACATATCCCAGCATCTGACAGAAACTAATACTCTTTCCAATGATATATAATATCTATGTATTAATAGAAAAACATTGCAGATTCTTTGAATGGGACAGAACTTTCTTTGACAGGTTTAGATACACATGCAAGTACATACAGGCACACACACGTTCACACACACACACACACACACACACATGCACGCACAGAAAACCACACACACACACAAGATAAATAGTGTCCCTGTGGACATATGTAGTGAAAAACCCACACTCATCACCCCCATGCTGTATCTACTGTATCATCATGCCTCTACAATATAAATGATAGATTACAGAGATTCTGCTCCGCTCTTGACAACCACAACTCTCCACAATCCCCAAAACCAATTAATCAGCCCAGACAATGTACTCTGTCCTGGCTCAGTGAACTGAATTCAGACATAAAACACGTCCTGTCGTGCCATCAGCATGTAACCTTCAGGCTGTCTGAACACCATAAAGCCAGTGGGAACACTGATAAGATACTGCATGTGTACGTATACAGTCTCCTGTGTATGGCACTCGATGTTATGGAATGTACACAGGGTTTTTTAAAGGGGTCACAAAAACATCAGTGTCCTTTGGGTGCACAGACAGGCAGACAAAAGGGCACCCAGTTGTTTTTTAGTACTTCTCCGTGGCCTGTACAAATGAGAAATAACAGCACAAGAGCTGGTCAGGTGTAGGTGTGGGTTGTGGTAGCCTACATGTTTAAGAAGTGGAAAGAAGGTTGCTAGTTCAAATCCCCTTGCTTGTTATTACTGCTGTCCCCTGATTGTGTTGTATATGTCAAGATATTGTTATTTTGTCCTGCTCCCAATGTGAATGTGCAAACTGAAAAAACAAGCATGATCCTCTGAGAAAATCAACCTGTCAATTAAATAAATGTTAAACATGTCAGTGCCTTCAGTTTAAATGTAGCATGTAGTATAAATGTTGTATATGTGGGAAAGACATTGGTTACAACAACTCGGTATTCGCCCACGGCCCAAACCAGGTGGGGAGGGTACACTATATGTGTTTAAATGGATGTCAAGGTAAACACTACCATAGAGGGCCACGTCATATGGGATGAATTAGCTGTTGCTTCTACTCCGACCTCCCAGCTCTGGTCTTACCATAATAACGCCCCCCACAGCAACACACACACACACACAGACACACACACACAGCTGCTTACCCCCTATACAGTACATAATTACCTAAGTTCATACTCCAGACCAGATCCCTCCCGATTGTAGAACCAGACTCCTTCCAACCCCCCCACCACCCTCCTCTCTCCGTCATCGCCCTCGTCCACATCAGTTTGCCGGTCTCCTTATGCTAGGTGAGTCATCAACTTTTCGCACGTGCAACATTAGATGCAGTGATAACGGCTGCTCCCCTTGTGTATGTCAGCAGTGGTGCAACAACAGGGCTGGCGGTCAGAATGAAAATCATGTAAACTGAGAGATTGCAAATCTAAAGTGTTGCCCATATGTTTACTGTACATTATGATGTGAGCACTGGTTGGCTCAGCTGGGAGGACTTGATGTATAGAAACCAGCCCTGGTTAATCAATACGTGTTGGAATCAGATAGCCAGCTCATACGTGTTGCTAGTTAAGCCGTAAAATAATGATAAAAAGTAATGGAGGATTAATTTTTGTTGTATGTAAATGTTTGTCAAACATAACTGTCTCAGGGTGAGTTCAGAGTGAATCTACTCACCTCACCATGTGTGTGTTATTATGCAGCTACAGCAGATACACTCACCGTGTTTCCAAACTGTGAGCAGCACTATCATCAAGTCACCAGAAGTCCATTCATGTCCTATAGAGCTGAGCGAGAGCGACCAGGGAAACTCTGTGAGAAAGGTTGGCCACATCAGCCGTTAGCCAATCAGATTTCCACTCTTTATTGTTTCCCCCCGCCGATGTCATTTTGTTTCATGAACAATATGTCTGCCTGGCAGAATGACAGAAAGTTGATTCCAGTCATTCAAAGCTTCACTGTTATCTACAACTGTTATTTGAAAGACTACAGGAATAAAAAAGTCATGCAAGCATACTTTTTTCATCGTTGGGAAGCTCTGACGTCATTTTATTGAGCATTTTCTGTTTGTTTTGGGGTTAATGCTAGCTAGCTAGCCATCTTAACTCAGCAAAACAATGTATCATAATGAAAGGCAATACCAAAGCAGCACAATCTGTCAACCCAGCAACCAAGTTGTTCAGTGTGAACAGGTTACAAAGTCGATGTCCTCTGCTTTGGAGATCTAAACTGCTTTAAAATATTGTAATATATACTGTAATGTAATGTTAAATGTGACATGCAAAGTATTTATTTCTTGACTGAAGTGTCTAGCTGATGAAAGACTGCGTTGTATAGTTGGTCTGACTAATGTTGACGAAAAATGTACTATTGTAAGTCGTTTTGGACAAAAGCGTCTGCTAAATGATGTAATGTAATGTAATGTATTGTACATTACTAAACGGTATTATCATGTCCTTTTTATGGCTTTTCATTTATATAGTTTATTGATTCCCCAAGAAATAGCTTTTGCGCCATCTGGTCAACCAGCAAGTGGAGCAAGGAGTTAAGTAACTCGGTTAGGTCAAATCCGTCCCCTCCGGTTGGGGGATGACCTCACTAATTAGTAGGCTATACAGTATAATATGCAATACTTGTACTATAAAGGCAATGAGTTATATAGCATAACTAATGATATCCTGCCGATTGGTCCAAATGCAATAAATACATTGGTGATCATATACACAACACACATTCTTTTCACTTTAATTTTTAAATGCATCTTGGGTAGAACAAAGCAAAAATATATAATATATTCATATGTACTGAAACATTATGTTATGTACATATTGAGGGTTTACACTACAAATCGTCACAACCACTGACTTTTTAAGATATGGTATCAGAATAGTCTTCTGTGTGTTTCCTGTGGATGCAGCTATGTACACTATTGCATATTTACATACATTCATAGGATGTGATAAAACACCTGTGTTCAAACAAGCATTGAAAATTCAAAAATTGAATGAGAGGAATGATGTACAATATTGTGTACCCCTGCTTTTTGTCGCTCAACATACATGAATTATGCATGCATGTTATTGTCATACCCCTACTTATTCACAACAGGGCATGATACACATAGCAAACAATGTTCGCGAGCAAATAGGACATTACAAAATGACAACTGTGTCATGGCCCCAAAAGGGATGCTGTGACTACATTTCCCAGATGCTCATTCTCCTGGTTGTTCAGCACCATGGTGTGTAGTGTGTGTCCACTTGTGTCACATCAACACTAACATACCGCCAGTTGAGGGCCAAGGCTTGTCGGGGTATTCCAGTAACAGATAGTGTAGTTGAGGCAGATTTTGTGTCAAGTCAACAGCAAAATAATAGTTAAAATGATAATAATAGCTAACTGAGACATTCAGTTTCATGGCTATGCACTGATTGACATGGGCTGTATTATGACACCTTTTGATTATTAGGCTTCAAGCCATCTTACAGTCACTTAACACCCCAACAAAAACATATCACTGAAAAGCATGATTTATAAAACCATTTGGCTCTCCAGTAAGGATTTTGTGGTACAGTAAGGCCAGAAAAGCAATAAGAATAGAAGACCAACAGGTACACACGACGTCTTGATAAAAAGCTGAATAAAATAACAAAGA